>JAQFYB010002787.1:0-22497 GCA_034694085.1 Pogonognathellus longicornis | reverse complement strand
TCGAACCGAGTTCGAACCGGCAATTTTCGAACCGAGTTCGAACCGAGCCTGAAAAAATGTGTGCGTTGCCACCTCTAATATATATATATATAGGTACTATTACTACTACTTTCATCACTTGCAACCCTAAGTAGTTTAGTATTGTGGGTATATGTTAGATGAGCAACATTGATTTCAGGAGCAGTAGAATGATAAATTAATTACATTTGACCTATACCTTAATTTACCAACGTATGTTTATTCAAAGTTGAGTTGATTAGTGAAATCTTTGATGTAGGCAAAATCAAGACTCTGAGACTTGCAAGATCGTACATTGCGTATTTATCAGATGTTCTATCGGGAGATGACATGTGTCGAACCCCCGCAGCCTTCACAGCAGAAATCTCACGGAAAATTGGCAGAGGGGATGAAAAGAGGAAAAAGGAATTACTGGTAAGTTGCATTGCCCGTTTTACTCTCCTATATTCCCATCCTCCAATTCAAGTAGCAAAAGTCTTGTTTTCGTAATAGTATAAAAGTAAGGTAGTAACAACCCTAAACAATATCAATGCAACAGTAGAAGCAGCAGGGTACGGAGCATGCACACACGTACGTTTCAGCAGCAGCAAGGTAGGTTGTTTGGTTGTGGGTCTATTGTGGTAGATCATTAATTGTGACATTATCTGCAATTAGTGACAAATAAACAGAACAATTCTATTAGGACGAATTTAATTTGAGGAGATGAGGGCGTTGTGGGATTTGGGATTAGAGAAATGAACTCAAGTGCATCCGTCGATTACGAATGAGGGGTGAAACGGTAATTGTAGCCGGGTAATGAGGTCGTGCCTAGTAAACGAGTGTCGTATGGGATGGAGGTGGTGACTGGGCATGTCGATGAGGCATATCAAATCTCCGTCAACTCACAATCCACGAAAGTCATCTGAGACCACAACAGGCAAAAGCCAAAATCCAGAACATACGCCGTCTTTCCATTCTTTTTCAACCATCATTAAGTTTTATTGCATCCAGTCACACACACTTACATTTGCATTATGTAAATTATATCTCTTACTACTTTATCATTGTTAGGTTCCTTGCACAATGACATTTAATGGGATACCGGGTACGTATTACCTACTATCTGCATACGAAAATGAAATACATAGAGAAATAATTATTTTAAAATGGGAATTTTGGTTTGGTATAGGTAAAAATTGAAATAACTTGTGTCCTTTATTGTATGATTTGACAAAAAATTATACTAATGTGCAAAAATATTATTTCCTTGTTTCCTTAAGATGTAAGATAGTGGTGGCCCGAATTGTTTTAATTGCTTTTAATGTTTAAGAATGTATGTAAATATTTTTAACACTATGCCCCAACCCCAACAACTAATAGGGTCGAGGCAAGGGAAATTAACGATTTTTCATTGGAGACTTTAAGTTTGTTAGAGTTGGGAGTTTTTTGGGAGTGTGCCTTCACTTGAGAAACTCTCTTTCACTTAACTTGTGTGGAATGAAGGCAAAAGTCAATAAAGTAATCTTCTCCCTTGAGACTAAACAGAGGCAGTGCTTATAATAGAATAATGGACATTTATTTTACTGAACTGAGCATTGGAATCAAATTATGTGATGGAACACAATAGTGGCATGCAGACGCGATAATATTTATTATTGCTTAAACCAGGATCCAGGCGATCCGAATGTTACGTGCCCAATTTCCCCTTTTATATTATCTCATTCATTTCATCTGATGTTCTGTGTGTCTGTTGCACTGTGTAGTGTTAATGGTGGTGCTACATAACTTAATTTTGTTTCTGAGCACACTCACATGGCAAGTGGATTGAAATGGTGAATTGGAGTAAAGTAAGGAAAGAATGGGATGAGAGAGACCACCAATGCAACGAAGCACAAGAACCAGAAAGCAGAGACCAGACCACCGCAGAAATTTATGATTTCTCTGTTTTCAGACACAAAACAGATGAGTTGTAATGTAAACTTTGGGGAGTTTTCAGCTTCTTCTACTCCTTTACTCACTCTCCAAATTAACTCCCTTTAAAATCTACACAAACATTATTGTCTCTTTCCATTCTGCCACTTTTACTTCTTCCTTCCTCTATATCTATGTATCTTCCCCTTGACTTGATCATAAAACTAAATATGAAGGATCAAGCTGTAATTTCATAAGCTGTGTAAAATTTATAGCGTACGTCTATTCACTTTTTCTGTTTACTTACCTTTCTCCTTTGCATAACTGTCAGAATGTCTTTAACGGACTATTATGGACCTATTCCTACCGAGAAAAGTCTTAGCAGTCTTAATATTATTAAGTTTATCAAGTTTATGCTGTGAATTGACTGGAGTACTTTATTTTGCTTAAAAGCGGTGCGAGGAACATTTTTGTAACTGTTTTGGGGGTGATCGCATTTAGAAATGCAATGTAAAATGAACAGTCAATTTTTATCTTTAAAGATTGCTGAAACCGTAAAAAATGAAATTGCAAACATCGTTATTATTACAATGTGTATCATACCATTTTGATTTAGGACAGGAAAATTACACGCTAACATCCTGTTTTCAGTGCTTCCTTATGGAGATGCTAATAGTGTGCCGTAAATAAAAGTACACATTTGTTGAAGAAACAAGATGTGAACCATGGTTGATATCTATTGGGATTAGTGACATGCATACAAGACATTTCGGATCTCCGTGTGTCTGTGTCGATAATTCTTCACTGGCTCATTTTCAAGTTTAAAATTCAGAGTAGCAGCAGTCCTCATTTCCTCAACCTCTTTCCCTTGTAACCATCCGCCTTCAAATCTTAAAACTGAGCTGATACTCCGTTAGTTGATTTATGAACTTAAAATAATCCTAACTGAAGGTTCCTGGATCTTTGTGCTCGCCCGACAATACTTAATTCCCTGTGTGCATTATGATGATGTGCTCATGACATGAATATTTTAAAACATACTAAAAACGCATCAGGCCATGTTATAATGTACAGTTCTTCAAATAATGCATTTTATTGAGCAGTTACTATTATAATTTTGAGGTTGGGTCAATGTCTGTGAAATATTCGATTTATTCAAATCCCCATATACCTAAACACTTGTTTCACTCTCACTAGAATGTGATCAAACACTGTGTGAAAGTGTAATGGATCAAATGTGAATCCATTAATAATTGTATTTATTGTTATACAGTGATAGTGAGGGTAGTAAATATATTCTTTGTGCACTTAAGTTAAGATATACTCAAAGATGGACAATTGCTTTTACTAATTTTTTATGGACATTCCAATTCCCTAAATTGTTCGTAGTTAATAACTGCGTAATGACTTAAGTGGTAAAATAGAGTTACGAGGAGCACAAAAAATGTTGGTTGTAGCTCGGCATTAAATTGTTTTGTCTACTACGCATTTATCCACACGGAACAATTCCCTTAGTCGAGCCTACTAATATTATAGTTATAGTTATTATGCCTAGGATAAGTAAAGTACTTTGGTTGGATTCAGTCAGACATCTACTGTATATGCAGTTTCTATACATTTTTATTTTGGATTAGGTAGTTCAATGTTACAGAGACTTGCTATATTAGTATACTGGTGTAGTGTAGTGAGGGTATTTTTATAGAGAGATATCGTTTTACAAGAACCGTAGAAATGATGTGTGGAGCATGTAATGGAATATGGAGTGTAGCAAAAGTAAAGTTTTCCTTTGCACTCGACAAAGGATCTCCATGCCTTGCATTCATTGCGATCCATTTCAATTTCAAGTGTCCCGACGACATCAACCCGAGTCTCATCCCCAATTCCCATCCCGGCTGTTTGTACTACACCAATGTGTCGGCTTCTGTAATCTGAATCCTTCGGTCTTCTATAAAAACGACTCCCCGCTTGCTTTCATAACTCTCTAAGCCTTAAGTTCTTTCTATGCGCATCTTTAGTAGCTATTACGCAAATACAAACTTGTATCAATTTCCTTCCTCCACTCACTCTGTCTATGCTAATGTCATTTAAAAGTCTTTTGACATGAGAAATGTTTTGGCTTCGACTTGACACTTGCACTTCATAAAGTTCAAATGCCTTCCCAAGTCATAGAAAAAATTCTAAACAAATACAGGATCTCGGATTGAAACCGCAAGAATATTTATTACTTCACATCCAGGGCGAGTCGTTGCTGCCCCTGTTAAATAAATAAAATTAAATTGACACTTTGTTATTTTGATGTTTACTTTAGTCTTACCAGGAGATACTTTTATGCAGCGTTTTCTTTGATTGTTTGTTGTAGATGGCTGAAATAAAAAGCAGTAGCGTGATTGAGAGTGGCGGAGGATCGGTGGTGGTGACGACGAAAGCGGATCGGAAAACGAAAGGAAGAACGGGATGGCCACAACATGTTTGGGCACAAGAGTTGCAACAGTAACGAAATTATGTCATTGTAGTTTGGACTAAATGTGTCATGTCGCACACCTACTCTACTATTATTATCATATGGTTCCTCCAACTCCAAAGTCATCTCTTATGTCTGTCATGTAGCCTATTGTATAATAATAATGAAATCTTCCACACGCAGCATGCCAAATAAAGATGTACATTCAGTATTGTAATCTCACTCCTAAACTGTAACTGTAAATCTAAGTAAGATTGTATAATGTCAGTGTAATTATAAATCACCTCTACCTCTACTATATTATTGTGTCAGCTTATTAAACTAAGATTTGCTAATAATTTACCGCTTTTGTGAACAATTATGTGTAAAACTGTTGTGAGGATGATTAAATGCGATATATGTTCCTGCACTAAACAATTACATCTTAATTTTAAAACAATAATTGACAAATAATTGCATTAGGTACGTAGATTCAATTGTATAAAAGTATAGTTTTGACAGGGTTAAGTAATTAAAGGACAAAATGTTCTAACAATTAGTAACTGTAAAATTTTCTCTACTAAAAAATTTCGCAAAAACAGTACATTGAATCAAATTCTGTTATTATATCATATCTGGAAGCAAATATGCATACAATACCATAGCTGTATTTAGGAGGTGGGCAAGAAGGCAATTGCTCCCCCCGAAATCCCAAAAAAGAGGTTATTTTGCCTTGCAGGCAAAATAACCTCTTTTTTGGGCATTTTGCCCTCCCCGAAATCGATTTATGGATACGGCCGTGTACAATGGCATATTTTGTGGTTACAAACAATGCTTTATTTACTCTATTTCTTGCAAATATTTTAAAATATGTAGTTGAGTTGGTGAGATGAAATGGAAGAAATGAGTTGGTAGTTGAATGAGTATAATGATTTGGTTTCGCAGACACAAACTGAATTTTTATTATTTGTTTACTAAAGTTGCCACACACGCATTCATCTCATCTTTGAATATTGACATTTTAAATAGTCTTGAGCACGTGTAGTCGTCTCAGTTGGAGCACATCTTCTAGTATTCTTCGAATCCAAACGCAAGTGGTACAATAGTTGACAATTGGACACATTTTACATAGTGGAATAATTCTACGGATCTTACAATACAAAGTAACATTATAGAGAATATCTACGAAGAAAGTGTTCAGATAGGTACATTATTATGTGAACGTGAACTAATCTAAAAGTGGAATCACATTTGTAGCCACAGGCATGGTATATTAGGTAAACGACTACTACATGTGTACATAAGGCTAATAACATATTCATAATAATTCAATAATAGCTAAAGTCGATGAGATGAGTGTCACTAAAACCCATAGACATATAGAACGCAGTGTAGATCATAAAAAGAACCAAAAAACGGTCTTCATCAAATGAAATGGCAATCTCTACATATATATTTAATGTATATCAAGTTTTACACAAGTTTGTGGCGCAGCGTTATAATATATTTATTTATATAAATACAGTCAACAGGTTACTTTTAACTAATATTTTTAAAATATCTTTACATCATTTTCTGTAAAAAAGTCCCCAAGAATTTTCAAATTCAATATTTTTGTCCGTATCTCTTTGTCTTCATTGAAAATTCTATTACAAAGTGTTTTTCATAGTCTACAAAACAAAGAAACTATGTCAAAAATAAATTCTGATTCTTTTTACATGTTTTCCTTACTACAGTACATTTATGCCATGGCTGTTTGTAAACAACATTAATTTTTTTAACTTTGCAGTTATTTTATGAATAAGTACTAGCTACTTAAATTTCTTTATACTACGAATATTGTCTGCATATTACTTTCTTGAGGCTGAACTGAAAGAATTGTGTTGTATGCAGCTAAATTGCAGTATATAAAGGGGGTTTAACTTTTCGTCGCATTTAAGAACAAGAACTAAAAACCTGGACTATTTATTTGTGTTTCTGTAGTATAGGAGCTTTGCTAACTGTAACGAAATATTTTATTTTTGTTTTCCCGTGATTTTCTTTTGTATCAAAAATGTCTGTTTACATTGATAAATATTTAATGACAAAATCTGCTTCGTATACACGAGACACAGCAATATTAAAGCAGTCGAATACATAATTCCTTCTTATTATTAGTAGGTTCCATCTTCTCACAGTTGTCTGTCACAGGGTCATTGATGAATATTCTAAAACTAACTAATAATAACATCACACAAAGACACACATGCATTCTGTTCATAAAAACGGATAAAATGCATCACATTGGTAAATCATCGTCATACTTATCATCATTGTCATCACATTCGTCTTTCATTCCATTCCTACCTTATTTCTCATGAATTCTATTTTTGTCTCTTTTTTATTTTATGATTATTTGAACAATGAACTTTTTCATTTACAAAAAATATCTAAATCTCAAGTTGTTTTAAATTCTTCCATAGTATTGCTGAGAGTCTGAATTTTGTGCTGAATTTTGTGCTGAGTTATATCTAACAGTGCCCCTGGATCTGTATCTTGCCGTTCTTCTGTCTTGGTGAGTACTTGCGTCTTCATAATTGTCTTGCGGTTTTTCAGTCGTGGTGGTTGCCGGGGCAGGCGTTCTTGCCCTGGCACTGAATCCTCTTTCTTGGTAGGACCGAGAACGACTCGGAGTCACAAAACTGCGACTGCTAGTTTGAGAACTAGGATTCACAAGTTTCGTCACAGTTCTTGTTTCCGTTTGAGTCACTGTGACTGTCACACCTTGGTTTTTAGGAATAGGCGGGCATTTCTCAGCATAATTTTGAAATCCCGTAGAATAATCTCCGTCCGTGCTGGGCTCTAGTAAATACTCTCTGTCCAATCGATGTTCTGAAACATCTTCGTCATATTGTTCTCCCCGCTTGAGTCTTCTTGCGTAGTAGCTGTAATCATCCGTATATTGCGCTCCGCTGGGATCTTCTTCAACTTGGTAGCTTGCTGGATTATACCCTGAATTTTGTCGGTTGTTGTAATTGCTGTTACTGTTGCTCTTCAGAGTGAATTGTTGTCTCTGAGTTTGGGGCTGTTGGGACTGAGTATATTCTTCTTGATAATGTTCTCTCCCGTATTTAAACGCAGTTGTCCGACTGTTGGCAGTATCCCTGGGAGAAGGTCTCCTCGTAGGAGAAGCTGTAGTAGTGGTGGTATGTGATGATGAGCCAAAACGATTCTTCCTCCTTTTTCCTGGAGCGGAAGTTGTTTCCGCCGCATGTTGAGCAAAGCTATGTTGTTTGGCCCGATTTGCCTTTGCCTGAATAGCGCTGAATTTTGGAGTGGCTACGGTTTGCTTATCAACCTGCACATTTTCAGCAAAGTCTTGAGTGACCACAGGTTTATCCACGACGTTATTGGCGTAGTAATCCGCTGTTTCGTCTTCATCGTATGTTGCTGGAGTAGTAGAAGCCGTAGGAACGACCGTCACGGTTTTCGTGGGAGTTACAACAGTGGGTTGAATGGTGGAGGTCAAAGTTTTAACTTCACTCGTTGTGACGTCATAGGTCTTTGTTCGGGTGACTGTTGTGGGCACGGGTTTGTTGCCAAAGAGGAGAGGAATGGTGATGACAGCGGTGGTGGTCAATTTTGTGACGAAAGTGGAGGTTGTGATGTATGTAGAGAGAGTGGCCCCAGGGAAAATCAAGTTTTGATTGACTGCCGCAGGGAACGGCTGGAGAATGGAGCCAAGGGCAGCGCTTTGGATGTTGGGAGTTGTTCCGGTTCCTAGTGCAAGTTGGGACAGAAAAGGATTTCCTTGAGCTTGACGCTGTTGCAGAACTTGGTAAAGGAGCAGGTTCGTCAACTGACACGACGCCAACAGTCCTGTTCATAACACAAAGCAATAAAAGTCAGACATTAATAAACAATAGAAAACATAGTGTATGTATAATGCATGTAATTTTATAATTGGCAGTTGCAACTAATTTGTTTGAACGCTTTTGCTCTTAGTGGTTTTTGTGGCCACTTTCGGGTGTGAGCAACTGAGCATTGTTTAACATTTACTTGACGACTAGTGCTAATTGTGGTAGAATACGCGGAGGAAATGACAGTAATTATTAAATGCCTGCGGAGATGAGTGGCTACATGAAAGTTGTTTTCCTTATTTTTTAAGGTTTTTATAGGCACCCCTCTGCCCCATTCTATACATCAAACACACAGTCGGGATTTCTGTTGGCAATTTGCAAAAAGACTAAAGACCATTGGATAGAAAACTCATTTAGTTATTTACAATGTAATTCGATTAGTGAAGTGAAGCATAGAATTATTGCTCTGTTTTTTCACTTTCCATGATTTTTAATTTATTAGAAAGCGCACACGCCTTTTCTTTCGCTTTTGTCTCAATGGAATTCCCAAGTCATCCCATTTCTGCGCTTTGTGAGAATATTTATTGTTTGCAAATGTTTTGGCGAACAATAAGCTTCTGTTTTATTTCACACCTGCCTATAAATAAAGGCCTGTTATTTTTTCAACCTTTATACCTATACTCTCCACATGACACATTAGATATTTTTTAAAGGTAAATACAAGCGTGCATAGAAAAATGTCAATGATATGATATGGGGTGCGTGTCAGCAAATTATGATACATATTGCTTTAATTCCATAAGACAGTTGTCTTTAGTGTAAGAATGACGGGAGCTAATAATGGAATTGTAGTTTTGTAATTGTAACTTATTGATATAAAGGTTAAACATTAGAAGATAGTTTTATGTTTAGTAGAACAGGGAATGGATGGAAGTGGAAATGGTCGTAAAATAAGGAAAGTGCCCTGCCCATTGCCTCGCGGATACAAACACACTCGTAGCTCACAAAACAGCAATTAGAAACGTATAATATACAGCGCAGATCTTGCAAAGATAGTGTAAATGTAAAGATAGTGTAGCTATAACTAAGCTGCAACTATCTAATTGCATGTACTGGCTTGTTGTGTGGAATAAGAATAAGAAATGCTCAAGAAGCTTTAGTCTCTAACCTTGAGACAATTCGCATTTTACATTTACTGATTATGAAAATGTCAGGTTAACCTTTATCTTATACGGCTGTTTTGACAAACGATTCTTTTCTCACCTCCGCTCACTCATGAGGATAAGACAATGTTGAATGTTGGGCTATGAAGTTCTATTTGTGTGAGTGCACGTACAATTATACCACAATGGGTGCGCGTGTGTTGCTTAAAACGACATAAAAGGAATTTCTGTGTTTGCCATAACACTAAACACAGTTGGAAATGTTTCTGTATCACCACCTTAGTGCTTTTCTATTTAGTGATCGCTAAAGAATAGCGTTAATATACCTAATACGTTAACTTGCATGTTGCAGTTACGAACTATGAACATAATATTAATAATAATCAGTATCACACACAATAGAAGTAGGTATACATTTGCCTGTTATTTCATTACAAGCTAATAAATCTCGAGATGTTATCAAATCAAGTGTGAAAACGGATTTCAATTAGGAACAGTACCACGACTGCAAAATCTAGTACAAGTACACGCTCAGTTCTTGCATTTCATGTTTCTATAACAGACTTGGCACAATATACGGCCATTAATCTTCTAGGAAATCTATTTTAAGAGTCATTTTCCTTTTTTTCACTTGGGATGTCATAAACAATTGACTTTATGTCTGAATTAGTTCAATAGAAATTGTTCGTCTACAGTCTACACTAAATGAAAAATGATGCTTGGAAAACATTTCTTTCGCTTCATTTTCTAAATGAATAACTGCATCACACACCTACGTACTTTATTCTACCACACAGCTAATCTTTATTATGATTATACATATAGGTATTTATTATTTCAACAGATGGTTTATTTCCTTTTTCAGAAATAAACAAAACATTTCTACTTTCTGTCTTCCACACGTTACCTGTACACTATGTACCCCATCTAGAGCAATACAACTTGTCATTATGCATTGTGTAACATTAATAGTACTCTTAACAGAATGATTAAAAATTAAATCTATTAAAGCTGAACTCATTTTTTCCAATTAATTGCTTAAGGGTTTTCTCTTTCTGATTAGTTTTTATGAAATAAAACAAGTAGCTAATTTTTACAACTTTTCTACCAGATTACAGATGTGTACAGATGATTACAGTGTGTTCTAATTCACTCAGTCATAAAAGTCATAATTTAAAAATATCACAAAGCTATAAAATATTTTTTGACCAGGAATTCAAAGTAGGTACGTACATCTTTATGCATAATGCATTATATACATTTTTGGAGTATGTAAGCCAACACAATTGATTTGATTGGTCACAAAACAGTTGGATAATGACACGGAAAGAGACAAGAGCAAGAGCAAGAACTTGAGGATTGAAATTGAAATACAGCCGTGTTTGAAAATAATAACACAATTGTTACTCACTGTCTATATACATGCTGCGTATACATTAATGTTGTATCTAACAATTAGCATAATATCAAATACAATTTCCATATTTTCATTTGGTTGTATATAAACATGAAGAGAAAGGCTATACTTATGTATTACACTTATTACCACGCTTGTTACACAGACACATACAACAAGCAATAGAGTATACACCTACGTATTTACAGAGCATGCATTTTTAAAGGTGTGGTTCTTTGTGTTTGTAGTTTGTACATTCTCAATATGTATTAACGCACAAGTTATGTTTGATATGATTATGTTTTGCATACACATAGAGTAATAAATGCTTGTATGAATATGTTCATGACAAGCAGTACATATTGGTCGTAGGTATAATATACCACTGTCAATGCTGTATCCATAATATTATAAGGTAGGTAATCTAAAACCATCTGCACGTAAAAGGTGCAGCAGTCATTTACTCGCCGAGTGCTACACAATTCAATTTAAAGATTTACAAATACAATAACTGTCCACTCCACTCCACCACTGTACACAGTGAAATACATTTACGACATTCCAGAACATATAATGCCATTACATCCACAACAAGTTTGATCCACATACTTACATACTAATAAAAAATGAACGAACAAATAGATTGGAATTGGACTAGGTTGCTTGGTAGTAAAATAAGAAAAGTTATCGAACGTAGCTAATAAAGCTTGTAATAAAGATGCTGATAAGCATTCATCGCAATCGCTTGTGACGTGAGTGATTGAAGGAAAAATACACTGTGAAAATACAATGTACTTACTGGACAAGTTTTTATAGGGTTTATGTAGGTACAGGATGATTAGTGGGTTAGTCGCACATCTTGAAACAGACAATGTACGTAACATCAATTACGCTTCTAACATAATGTTCATCTCTGGACTCCTTATGCATTAATCAATTGTATTCACAACAGTCAGAAGGTTCTTTCCTCCAATTGCATTTTGCCATGTCCTGGAACGACTTTTTCAGAGGAGTCAACTCTATCAGTCTTCTCTGATGCAGCGCTATAAAATGTCAATCATTAATGTGAAATACCTTCACAAATTCATAGCACATACCTTGGCAAACACCATCTCATCAACATTCATTTTCGCCAGTTCAATAACAAGTACATTTGCAAATGGAGTGAAATACAAGGGGTACAAAACTATATTTATTAGGTATACATATTATGTGCAGTAGAGCATTTAATAGATCGAATTTCCAAACCCAGCCCAATTTCCAAACCCAGCCCAATTTCCAACTGTCAATTTCCCAACACATCTGATGATATAAATTAGAGACAAGTGTTATTTATTACCTAACTAAACCTCTTTGACAATTGCCACTTGCCATTCGTTAGCAGATTAATTATTAGGTGATTGAACATAACTTCTTGGAAAGGGAAAAAATAGATCAATTGTGTCTGTCTGTCTATCCTTGTGTGAGCAAAAAACCTATTCTTACCCCTTATAAATTTGGTCGCAAACCTGAATTTTTCATGAGTTTTGTTAAATACAATATAATCATGTCTTGAACATCAACTATATAGGTACGGTACTCAATCCTAAAGGTAACCCAAAGACAACACAATTTTTCTTAACCCAATCCTACCAGCTAACCTGACATCGAAACAGCAACCCAACTCAATCAGAAGTTGCTTAGGTTTGGGTTGGATAAAATGCTCTAATATGAAGTACCTATACACACCATATTATAGGAAAGTAATTTAATAAAAGTTTTTATGATTTGTGAATATAGTTCACAAAAAATGGGATTTCTGTCTTGCGAGTATTGGCATTGCAATTGCAGGTTGTTGTGAGAGAAAAAATGGGCCAATTCCTTTCCGTTGTTGAAGAATGTGATTATACTACACAACGAGGTAAATAAATGAACGAGATTATATGACAATCTTTTTTATGGAGAGACCTTCCATCGTTCTTACGCACAATACTTGAGATTATGCATTCGATAAGCAATCAACTTACACGTAGGAGGAGGACAGTCCATTTCCACTGCAATTGAACTAGCTCAATAAAATCTACACGCAAATCATTTCATCTTGAACTACTATTCAATGTGATATTAATCATGCACTCTTGTAAACCCCATATTTAATATTTTCTATACTACTAATACACTATACACCTTTGCTTGGCAAATACGATGAAATGATACGCAAAACAAATTACGAAACCTTAACACAGCAAATGGGAATAAGAGACCCAAAAGCAATAAGAAACAGACGGAATATCTTATGCTGAATTTTTGCAGATAATTTGGGTTTTGCATTGTGTGCTCAAAGAATCGATATACCTAGAAGCTAGAGGTAGGTGGTTGAGTTACAAAAGCATTGTTTATTGTGTAGATATCACTGTTGTGACCTTGAGTATTTTATAGAGCACCTGTTGTAGGTAATACTGAAAGAAAAGGATGTGAATCACAAAGTGAAAAATTGTTTGGAGAGGTGAACTGGCTGACTGGACTGGACTCAAGTTGCAATTTGCAATGTAGACTGTAGACCTATGAGCTGTGAACTGAAGAGCACCACGCCTAATAAAGCAGAATGAATGTGGGGATACACAGTGGATGTATCTGTAAAACAAAATAGTTTTACTCCACAAACAAAGCCATGATGATGTCTGACATTCAAAAGCACTTTCGCCTCTAATGCTTAACGTCATAATAACCTAACCCTGCTATCAAACACAGCAAACTACCTCCTTCAATTCATTTCATTACAGCCAACTATTATTTGTCTTTATGTGAGTAAATGATTGAGTTGCTGCGTTTGACTCAACTCAATAAATCATGGAAATCTACAACAAAACACACAAACAATTCACATAACGATCATGAAAGCATTTCCATGCCTTTAGTCCATTATTTCCATTCTCTCAATTAATTTCCCGTAAGAAACATTAATGAAGGTAATTTCTGATTACATACCTAAGCAAAATGTTATACAATTATTATAATGTCCCATGCTATTCAACAATTGTAACTGCTGCAAGGAATCATGCTACTGTAATTCTTCCAACACCACCCTATGCTCTTAAGTAAACAGCAGTGTCAGTCTTACAAATGTATATCTTTACAGATACTTATCTGGATATCATTTGATAAGAACCAGCTATAGTACAGATACCTTACATTATGTGTGTATGTACATGTCAATATCAGTACATAATCACAATATTCCTCGTAGTTAAATTTCTTTGTAAGTATCTGGTTTGTAATTGTAAATGAATATCCGTGAGTGAACAAGAAATGTAGCTGAGTACATATAAAACATTCACATGAACAAAATTAGCTTATTGTTAGTAGACAAATGAGACTGCTAATGACAAGAGTCAAATTAATGGTTCATCTTGTTAGTGTAATCGCAAACTACAATCGAAAACTATTTAAATTGTGGAAAAGCATTCGAAATGATTTGAATTCAATGGTGACATGGGCAGTTACTATTATCATTATGAACCCTGAGGAGTATTTATTAATGAGATGCTAATTTAGTGCACATAATTTAGCCTTCAATTGAGATTCAACGATTCAACAATAGTACATATTCTAAAATGCATCCCTCTAAAATGCTCAGCAACAAACCAATATATTTCACCCAATATTTATGCATTTTGACAGTACATGTGCATGTGGTGTGTCTGAATTTCAATTAAGCAAAGAAACGATGCAGCACGATAGAAAACAACCCATTTTGCATTGCATAACAAAATAACAAGACCTTCGTCTCCACATTCGAATGTCTGCGTTCTGCATACAACGCTTTATAACAATCTTCAGGGTTTGCTTGTTGTATAGTATATAAATATTGTGCAGAGTTAAGAAAATGAGTCAGTCAAATACAAACAATGCATTTTATTTGCATTTAATGTTATTTCCAGATATATGTATAAATATACGAGTGCTGTATTTTCAATTGTTTAGGTTAGCGATCGAAACCTTTGTATTTCTGTATATGTGCCCTTTCTGAAATTAACATTTTTGAGCAACTTTTATGCAAATTTATGAGGTTGATGCCCTGTTTGTGGTTGTGTGTTTGAGGTATCTGTCATCTGAGTAATTAAACCAATAAAATCTCATCGCCCACTACATTTCAACCAGAATTATTGCAGTTCAAATAAATTATTGTGAATATAAACACGTGAGACTTCACCTACAAACCCAAACCCATTCAACGACTTGTTTGGAGTTTCAGACTTCAGGTCTATCGTGCTCAACAAAATAGCACAATTTAACAATATGGAGTAGGTGATAATGAGTATGATAATGAAATAAAGTATAGCAGCTCATTATTATTAGCTTTAAAAATACATTAGCAGCACTTCACCTCTGTCGGGGTCAAGACGAATATCGATTACTTTAGGTACACTGATTTTATTTCATATCAATACACATTGAAAGATGATTCACTTTTATTAGGTAGATGCACGATGTACCTAAATACACTTTTTATGCTCACACGAAAAATAAATAAAATTAGCCAAGTATCGTTTTGTGTTGTTCTTGGATTCGCCTTTAGAATTGATGTAAAGATAATGTTGTGGTCGAGTGCGTGGAGTAGCGGTTTTATGTAATGTGTATTTAAAGATTGAAATAATAGCTGTTATTAAGTCATTATGTAATTAAGCCATTATTAAATCAAACAATTTGCTTTCTTCAACACATCAGATTTACATCTTGAAGACTAAACATACTACGAGGACACATTTCCCCAAGGCATTAACACTCAACTCATTGCCTCGTGAACATATGCGGTCAAGAGGAACGCTTCAATATGTTATTATGTTTAGGTACATGGGTATTAGTTATCATCTGCAAATACTATACATATTATTACAAACAGCATTTGTATAGTAAATAAAAAATAGTCAATAATATTTGCATACCAATACACTAACTTCAAACACAAGGCGATTCAGCCGATTCAAAGCTCAAACAGAGTTTAATGGGCATATTCAAAAGCTAATTTAATTCAAAGCCAACAATTTACCTTCTTCGGACCTACCCTTCCTAACGTCCTACGCACTTATACGAAGTTATAACTCAGTCCTACAATTTCTTTCCTAGTCTAATTACCAACCTAACTGATATTTACGTGAAATATTTAACACCAAGATTAAGGTTACCAATACCTACTTGCAAAAATTTCCGTTACGAACCTACCTACACGTAATGCACGTCATAATTGTCGTAGGTATTGAACTAATGGCTTTTCAGAGGTTATATAATATTTCGTTTACAGCAGTCGATATCATGAACTTACAACTTTGAAAGTAGGAATACTACATACCTAATATGAATACCTAAGCAAAATAATTACAAAGTAGAAGATTCCGCAAGAATTGTAACTCATCGTGATAATTCATCTTGTCTGTTCACTTGAAATTACACTCAATAATTGCTGAAATCAATTGTTTAGCAATATCATTTTTAATTTTAACATATTCACATCAGAACATAATTATTATCCTCCCTTCATTAATGAGCATAAGAATCACATAAGAGTTTCCACTGTTTGCACACACACAGAGAATTGAAGGTCTCTTGTCTAACATGTACATAATATTAGGTATTGCAAATTAAAATGCTTACCTATATATAATATGCAAATAGCTAGTAGGTCTAAACTGTCATGTACACTTGTCTGAGGCATCAATACCTTCATGAAATTATTATCTATAGGAAATTGTTTTTCATCGTCTATCACACAAAAACTGTAGTTATTATAATCTGCACATCAAATTCGTTTGGATAATTTGAGTGCAATCATTCAATCTCATTACCTCTGCTTGTACATAGACTTAACAATGCACAACAAACACAAACCACTCTCTACACAATGCAAGAAGAGACATGCATTTTTGTATTTTGTAACGAATTCTTATGAATTTTTGTAGAAACAAAGAATAGTAGCTAACACTTTGGCAATGCAAATTTGTATAGTAGACACACATTTTGATTGTATGCAGGAAATACGAACAGGATGAAGATGGTGATGATTTAAAGCTCGACAGAACTTCACACATTAAGTGGTGTATCTGTTTGTTCATTGATTACATAATGCATTGAATATATACCACATGAGATAACCTTTGTGGGTAAAAAGTGTTTTTGATTGTTGTTATGAAGAGACTGAAACGGAGAAGAATACAGTATTATTAACTGTGTGGATTGTTGTACTTACATGCAAGTGTCTATATATATACATGGATATTGGAGTGCAAACAAAAGTGTAATGGATCTTTGATGAAGAGAAGGAATGAATGGGAATCGTGTACACAACACGAGACACATCCTTCTTATCACATCATGCATCTCACAAGCCATAAACTCCAAAACTAAAATTAATACCATGTTGTTGCATGCATACATAATTGAGATTCATGTAAAAAGCAACTTGGGACAATCAAATTAAAGATCTACAACGTGACAAGGGTTAAAAATAAAAATACTTCGGCAACAACAATTGCCTTCTCCAACTATTTACAAACGATGATGCACAAATGAAAAACTAAATTGCATTATTATCGTTGCAGTTTGACGTTTAAAGGTTTCTGCATGCCGTGTGCTGCTGACAGATCACATAGCTAATAATAAATAATCATATCGACTACCTATGCGTTCTTTACACATGTAAATTCACACAATGCTTATTGTATAATATTCTTTTTCCTTGTAAGAATCACAAATACAATCTCTTCTGTGTTTGTTAGTTTCTTCAAATGGATTTTGGAGGCTCGTAAATTGATAATTTATTCTTGAAATCTGCTGACACATTCGTTAGGTGCTAAATCAGGTAATTTAATTAAGATTTCCGGTAATTATTTCAAATTTAGTTAACTTCATTATCGTAACTTGTGATTTCATTTATTGTATTACGTGTACCTACGTTCTGCAATGAACATGGACCTTAATTGAGCTACTACTTCACTTATTGTCAAAATACATTTCCCTCATACATTTTCCTTGCATTGTTACAACATATCTACATGCTACATGGCTCCTTGTTACATGCAAAGTAAGAAAAAACCAAACATGTGGTTGTCCAACGAATCTATTTTTGCATACAAAGCATTCAGGTGAGTAATTTCATTTTGATGATGATAAATGAGTTGAATTGACTGTATTTGAGTCATCTGGCTGCTATGCTGTCGCCAAAAACCTTTGAAGAACTCGCTTCCTATTTACGAAATCGTTTTCATGCATTAAGTGCTCAAATTATTTCCACCTCTACATACAAAAAAATGACATAAAAACGCATGGAAAATGTTTGCGCTTTGTTGATGTGTTCCCTTGCACTAAATAATTCTTTGCGTAACAAGCTGTAATTGTGTTTACAAGAATTTACCACACACGAAATGCATTTTGACAAGAGTATGGAGAAATATAATTAGCTGGGATATTCCTTTCTATTTCCACGAACTGTATTTATATGAGGACGGATATTATCAACACATCATAAATTAAGGCAGATTGGTAGAAAAATGCTTTGATCTGATCCTCAATGCAAAGCAGAGATAAGGGGGCGGTAAAGGAAACTTAATTATTTTAATCATAAAAATTACGGCAGAATTAATAACAAACTAAACTCTAATTACTCACAAATGTATCCTTGTGCTGTACATGTTTACGACCCACAGTAGAAATCATTACGCCATTTGTTCCTCCTTCAATTTCCATCTCATCGTCATTCCTCGTTCAACAACTCAAAATATCTCACGTACCTAACAAAAAGCGTCAAGAAATCCCTGTGTGTGTACGTGTGATGCCATGTCTTTTCTTATCAATGCCTTTCGCTTACAAACCTTTATACCAAACGATAAAGACGGTGGTGGTGGATTTCGTGCCATTTAGCTACGCGTCAAAATTGTGTCATGTACATGTCTACTAAATATCAGAACACCAGTCGTTTGCTATGAAGGTTTCCCATATCGAGTATCGAGCGACTAAACATAAAATCTCAATATCTACACTCACAACCTCAGAACAATAATTATAATCCATTAAAACCACACAAAGATATTAACAAAGATACTCGATACTTTAAAATCTCATTGCTACACACTTTTGAGCAAATAATCATATGCACAAAAAGTCTCAAAACAAATTGAAATTGCAGCAATATGCAATAATGTGCTCTCACTCCCTGCTGCAAATGTGTCAGTGCATTTTCCAATTTAGCGTTTTATGTGTTGACCTCATGGGAATGGCTAAAAATGTAATGATCAATTAAAATTAACACTTCATTTGACAGCTGTAAAATGTCTTACTAACTGCGGCATTCGTATATTTATCGTCTCGAGGTAGTAATCTCTTATTCCCATTTGGGAATTCATTGTTCAAGTTGTAAAAGTAAACCAGGATGAAATGAGGAAAATATTGTTGAACTACTCCCTCAACATGCACTTTACACATGTACACATATAGCCGACCTATACCTGTCTGTCTAAATGTCTATAAAATGTGTGGAATAATGTTGGCAAAGTCAAAAGATGCATGTGGATTGGTGGAGTTATTATTATTAGTATAGATCTGTACTATTCTGTACAGAAAAGTTTATGAATGGTCAAGGTAGTCTTTCGTAACAATTAGCCAACTCTAATAGTTTATTAGCAGACTATCAGACTACAAACAAGAAACTGATAAGCAAGCTACTTTATATGAATAGACCCATAAGCAACTTATTTTATTTTATAATATTAATTGCCTCCCAACGTAATTTTTCTTTAGTTAAGACACGCTCTTTCTGTTCTCTTAAATGCACATCAGCTAAACAGTTGTAATTTATAATATTCAGAACTCACAGCAAAATATAGCCCTAGTCATTTCGACGATGTGCTGACTGATGGATTTTGCACGATTCGCCATTTTTCTTCTTGGCCAAATTGATAAAGCGTCAGATTTTCACTTATAACAAATCTGTACTCCCTGACTCCAATTTAAAAATAAAAATCTGCAAAACAAATGCTTATGTATGCGATAATGCATAATAGAGCGAGAGGCACTACTTGTACGAGTAATTGCAATGTAATGTGATGAGATAAATGTGTTGTTAAAATAACAAAGTAGGGAAAATGATGATGCAGATGCATTCATTAATAGTAAAACGGCATGTCAACAAATGTACCAGATGCACCTGACCTGACACTGAGACACTAATGCAAACAGGTTCACTTACTGGGATTCTGTTTAAATTAATGTAAAGTGCAAAAACTCATATACATGCTATTATTATTCATTAATTGTTTTGCACATTCATGTCACAGTCTCACATCCACAATCCATATCCTCCACCTTACTATTGTCGTATACAAAACAAACAGCTTCACAACATGCACAAAGAAGATGTTCATAGGTCAGGACGACAACCCGTTGTAAAAAGTGAAAATGAATATTTTGGCAGATTATGTTAATTGCATACTACTCATTTAGGTTTGTATTTTATACTACAATCATTTACCTTATCAGTTATATAATATGGCCGTAAAAACTAAATACATACATAAGCCATTCATGAACATCTCAATCTCAATGAACGAAAAGACATTATAAAGTACAAGCATAACAATATTATTTTTTACGCTATGTATATTTAACTATGCAAGTGAGTGCCCTTTGCAAAAGGAACATACTGTAGGAATGAAGTGATGTAAAAAGGAACGAATGAATGACACAAGAGACAAGTGCATTAGGTATGGAATGAAATATTTATATTGCCGAATGATATTCTGATATTATTCTCAAGTTGATAGAACATGTCCACCATTCATTCCAATCCCATTCGAACTCCAATGGCTTTGGGTCAAGGCTTTCCCTTTTATTTATGCCCAAAATCCATTTAACAGACGGGACTCTAGCACATAGCACCATGAACATACCTATACACATACAGCTAATAATGCATGCCATATCGTATAGCACACAAAACACAAAGTATGTAATGAGTGTAGGTTGCTCTAAACACGATACGCTTGTTATGCTATCCATCAACATTAAAATTTGTCACTACACTCAACCACAAACAAACACACGAAATGAGACTACGATTCTACAGAAGTCAAACACAATTATTACTCTACAATCTCTCATTGTGTGAACTGCGTGCATATAGAAGCTAAGATACATCTATAGAAAAAGCTCAATGAATTACTCCACACGAATATATCCAAATATTATTAGTGCAACACAAATACAGCTGAAGGTATGTGTCTACTGAAGGAAGGCTTGTGCCTTGTGCCTATAGTTGTGGTGTGTAATAGTAAGAGCAATGCGAAAGTAGAAAAGCGAATTAAGTAATGAAGCATGATTACGCATTACGTTTAATAAGTGATTGTATCTGTATCGTCTCATAAATCTTAGTGTGCCGACATTGCTTTACTTTGCTTGGGCTAAAGCTTAAAGGCTACTTCGTATACACACACAGAATGTTCTAGCTCATATGAAATGCATACAGCAAATAATTTTTTTTACAGGGTGAATTGAATTTCTAACTAATAATATCCTACTTGTACAAGCACCTACCATAAAACAAATGTATCTTAAAATAAATGCTTGCACAGTCCTGTAATATTATTGATTTAGTTAACTCGTAAATATTATGTTTAACTATTAAATCACATGTATATAAGTAAGCACACTAAATACATAGGTAGGTACTAGGCATACATTTTATGCCTAAATATCTACATAGCTATAAAATATTATATTTGTTGTAGCCACCTTAATAATAAAAGTGAGGTAGGTGATAAAGAGTGCATGAACAGAGTGCATTGCGAGTGCTGTATAAAATGTGAGCTGCTGCACATTAATTATTTAGATCTGTCACCTTATCATTATATAATCATCCATTCTATAAATCTTTGCGGGATACCTGTAGTTGTACCTGCACCTTAGATCTCTTTGCTTTATAGACGCAAGTACATGTAGGCACGTACCTACCTAATACACAACACCTTTATACACACGCTATATAATATCTACACTCTTGCATGAGCTTGTCTTACAAGAGTAATTAACTTAATTTATGCATCTCCATTCATTACATACAGTGCTAGATTTTTCTAGCTTTTTACTGCTACCAACACTCCATAGTGCAAAGCATCTTCTTTTAATTTTGTTTTCCATCCTTTGGTTTCTTCGGCTACGTCTCACCAATTTCAATTAACCTGCACAGTTTTTTGTGCGATATTGCCTCATTTTTCAACATTTCATGATAATCTTGACAGCAATGTAGCATCAATCAGATTTAGTAGCATTAACCTTAATAATTAATTGTATAGCTATATAAAAATTAGCATGTGGAAGCAATTCCACAATTTTTTCCCCCAAAATGGAATTTTGGGATATTTTGTGTAAAATTAACTAATACAGCAGTACCTACCTACCGAAACTACTTGCATGCCTATATACAGCAAGTAAAATGAATGTGAGTGTAATTGTATTTAGGCGTTTACCACATCTTGTTTAAAAAGTCATAAATATTCATATGGAATAGTGAAGTAGGAACTATCTATGTGTAATGTGTGTTTGTGTTTTCTCAATCAATACTTATACAGGTATATGTAATACGGAACGCAAACCCATAATCTGTTTTAATTTACACATTTTTTCCTTTAGTAGGAAATATTCAGACATCATTAAGGGCCGTGTATGGCTCTTATGATAACATGGCCTTTTTTGAACGAATTAAATTATTTCTCTTGACTGGGGAAT
>JAQFYB010002786.1:0-22503 GCA_034694085.1 Pogonognathellus longicornis | reverse complement strand
TCGCTGCAAGTACGCGTCTCTTTGCTCATTTTTTTTATTAAAGTTAAGGTTTAGGGGACAAATTTCGTTTTTGTATTGGTCTGGTAATAGCCCCGAACAGCGCTGGGCTCTATCACTTCAGACCTCCATGTGCCTTCGGCCTGTTCGTTGCACAATGGCAGTTTAGCCCGCAAACCCTTCGCGCCAGTGTACAAATACTGTATTTGTACATAATAATGTTATTTTGTTGTCCACACTGGCCATGATTCGGTAATCACGCCGAAGGCACATGGAGGTCTGAAGTGATAGAGCCCAGCGCTGGCCCCGAAGCGTGGTCCCAGTCCCAATAAAGTCTCAGCAGTACTAAAAAAACAATTTGATTTTTACCGAAGGACTTGGGCGGGATATACACTAGGCATACCCCTCACCCCCGTTACGGGGGTGAGGGGTATGCCTAGTTACGGGGGCCCCGTACTCTCGAAGATTCAAGTTATGATAAGGGGTTTGGATTTTGGGGTAACGGGGGTGGTTCTCTTCTCGTATCACTTGCATCTTGTCATTGAGGGCACCCCTGGAGTATTTACAAACTCTAATGATTATGTAGTTCATTCCGTGCCGTAGTCACGGGTTCCATTGTAGCAGTACTTGGTTTTTGAAAATTTCAACATTTTTTATCTACCAAACCGCTAATTTTCGCAACTAAGTTAAAGGGCGATAAAAGTGAGTATAGATTACGTAGAATATTCTAAAATTAATTTGAGTTGTGAAGCTGTGTAATTTCCTATACTTTTCATAGTTTAAAATTAAACCATATAAAACTATAGGAAAAAAATGGCATGATGCAAACTGTCGTTGCAAAATTTTATTGGCTACACATTTTTAAATTTCGAAACTTCTGCATGGTTAAGGGGTTCGAAATGTCAGCAATACAATACAATCAGTGAAAAACATATAAGTTTATGTTGGAATATCGCCTTTCTGACGTAAAAAATTGCATTCTTCTGACTGTGGAGTGCAGTGCAGTCTCAAAGTCTCAATTCATGTAGATTTGTAGCCACGCATAGCCAAGCAGGGACTTCCCTACTTATATAACAAATGCACTTGAAGGAAATTATTAAATTAATTAAATTATAATATTTTATATTAGGTATTATGAGAATAAAATATAGTATGAAGGAATAAATGATGGATGAAGAAATAATGTGATTATTTAAGTGTAACTTTTAATGATCAATGATAATAATTATAAATCAATCGTTTGCTTCTTCATTACATATACATACATACTAATATTCAATGGAAAATCGAGAAGAGTTAAATTACAATTTACATTTACAACACAGAAGCATGTTACTACTTGCGTAATAGTAATAGATGTGTAGGATGCAGATTCTTACTAATTATAATTATGATTAGGTACTATGTATTATATTCTCACGTAAAATGTAAATCTACGTTTTTAATCTCTACAGCTGCAACTAGTCTAAACTCTAATATATGTACACAACTGATTTAGCTACTCTCGTAAAACATTATTTATGTAAATAATAACATTACTAATTAAGTTATTGCACCTCACGACATAAAGTTCTATTTACTTCATTCAATATTATGTAGCAGTAAATAATTAACAGAAGCTACTGTAATAGTTGCGTAATACTTTCTACTCATGCGTTATTTTCAGTCGCATAAATGTGACTCACATTTTTATGCTGAAATGAATTGATTTTAATTACAAGGCAAAAGGACAATATTATATTTAGATTATTTTTAGACAACAATTACAACTACAACTACAAAGATACATAATATTGTAATGGGAATACAGCAATGGAAGTTATCGTTCACTTTATACAGTCTGACTCCAATGGATTTCGTTGTAGCCATGAATGTAGGCCTTTAGTACATCATATAATTTAATATTTATTACAAGTTACCTATTATTAACAATTATGGTCATTTTTATTTGTCTTCATAGTTTAGGACGCATTTTTATTGTTTCAACTTTAAGTCTCAAATTTTGGACCATTAA
The DNA here is from genome assembly GCA_034694085.1 of Pogonognathellus longicornis. Taxonomy (NCBI): domain Eukaryota; kingdom Metazoa; phylum Arthropoda; class Collembola; order Entomobryomorpha; family Tomoceridae; genus Pogonognathellus; species Pogonognathellus longicornis. Next base: position 20,492 of record JAQFYB010002786.1, on the reverse strand, counting down.
TTTGTAAATGCCTGCTGCGAAATCTTAATAAACTACATATAATCGAACAATTCGGAAATGTACAAATTCACAGTAGTTAAATATATTTTACATTATTTTATGTACTGGTAATGTATACCTAATAATTGTAGGTTGGGCAACTTACAATTAGAATTTGCCTTAAAATATGTAAAGAACAAGGTAATGTATTAATGGAATCATATTATGTACTGAAGTAGGTTGGTGTATGGGCCCTATATGTAAATTAATTTACAATTGTGTTGCTTTCTTTCGACGGAAAAGTCCCATGAGTCCACTTGGCTTTTTATCTTTGGCTCTATGAGTTGTTGGTGAATCGCTTTCCGAAGAGCTCTCACTGGCTCTGCGATGTCCTTCCAGCGTCGATGTCAACTTCCTCCTCTCCGATCCCGTGTTTGTGCTTTGCGGAGGAGGCATTGTTCCTGGAGGTAATGAAGCAGTTTTATTTGACCTTAAATCATTCCGTGATGGCGGGACAGCTCCTGTTGCAGCGGTATAAACTACAAATTGCAAATAAGGAGCAAATCAAATTAAAATGAAAATCAAATGCTGTCAAATAAAAACATGCAAAGCGCTAATAAACAAAGATATGCATGTACAAATAACTACCTAAGTTATAAAATAAAAAATAATATTATGTGTGTGTGTAGCATGCTGAATGACCAACCATTATGGTAAGGATTATTGTGGACATAATGACGCCCGCCTTGATTAGGCGGATTTGGGTACTGAGAATGGCGCACTCCAGAAGTGGGAAGCAGATGAGCAGGGGGAGAAGTTACAGGCAAAGGAGGCGGATGTCCAACTGAGTCAGGAATCACGACACAAAGACAACACGAAAATAGATACAATGCAACAGACAACATATAAAAAGCAAAGCTTAAATTTTATTACAACAGTAAAGGTGTGGGGATGATGATTGAGTGTTCGTTTGCAATAATCGTAGAGGGTGTAATGATTTAAATAAAACAGTTATGAAATTATTCACGACAGCACACAATCATTTATTTAATAACCTGCCAAAAAACTTACCTCTGTCTAAGGAATGTCTCTTCTTCTGCCACTGACCGTCAATTTCGTCAGCGTTTCCGTTTCCGTTGCCATTCCCATTTTGGAATCCTATTTGTGAATTAGGTTTGTGAACGTCAGATAAACTGCTCCTGTTAGAACCGTTTGGTGACAACTGATCTTCCCCTCGAGAATTCCGGTCATGAATACTTGATGATCTTGGTGGAATAGGTGGTTTCTGTACCACACGTGGCTCAGAGTCCTGCTTAATGAGAAGATGGTAATTAAACTTTATGTCAAAAAATTTTAACAGCAAATTCTATCTGTTAGCTGAAGAATACATCATAAAATATAGTAATATTAATTTTGTTATAAATAGTTAATTTTTAGAATGGGAATGATACACTTTGCAAGTTGATATAGAACAAAAACGACTCTAATAATATTACATAAAAAATGGCCATTCTGATACGATATAAAAATGGAAATCATGCATAAATGGCGAATAACAATATTATTATTTGTGTAAAGTGTCATGAAAAATAACTTTCTGTGAGAAAACAAAAATAATTTAAATGATACAGCAAAATGGTGTGAAGAGTCAAGGTGTCAAAAACGTTGAAGTACACAAGACATAAAGGCCCAGAAAGTTTAGCTGGGTAATTCTTAATGCTAACACACTATTACATTATACAATGACCATGCATGACTAAACCATAAGTACGCGAACCTTGAGAACATCGACATTAGCGTAGAGAGGCTCTCTAGATCGTGGTTGGACAAGTGCACGACGAGGAGTATTTGGAGTTTGGGAAGCACTAGAAGAGGAACTAGCGTCTCCGTCATGCTCCACACTCTGTATGTATGAGGGGGACATTGACGAGGACGAATTCAGGTTAAGGCCTAAGCTTCGGAGCTTCTGAGGTGACTCATTTATTCCGTCTCCATTACCACCTTGACTTTCATCTAGACGCTATAGTTCACAGCAAAATCAACCAAAAATACAAAATGTGCAAATGAGACAAAGTGACAACTAACAAAAAGTACAAAATAAAAAAGCGATGCACATTGCCAAAAATATACAATACATTTATACAGTAGTATGATTGTAGTATAAAGTATTGCAGGCACGTAGACTTATTCATCACGCGTTGCAAACAAAAATCATTTGTGTATAGAGGAACACAATGACAGGCAAACGACAAGTAAATTATGTAAGTCTTATTATTGATAAAATATACCATCTTTAGAAAATAAGATTCCTGTCATTTACCAATTGAGAATCGTAGCTGGTTAGTTGTTGGCTGGGAGGCAGCTCAGCATGAAAAGTAATTTTCTTCACCCAATCCTCCATGGCTGATTCTGTTTCTGCAGCAAACAAATATTCTGAACCGTCGGATGGTTTTAGTCTGAAAAGAATTAAATAGAAGTATCGTATTCACATGAATAGTTTACTAAATAATGTCATTATGCTAAATGTCAACAAAATATGAATTAATAAGCAATTTTGAAATACCTGAACACATGTTTTCTTTTAGTATAGTCTGTTGCCTTTTCACATTTGGCCTGGTAAATAAGAATAGGAGAAGTTCCAGCTTTACTGGAAGCGAAATCTTCCCGATCCTTGAAGAAACACACTAACTGGCCACAAAGAACAACGAAATAATTTTTCCATGAACGTACGGCTGCTCTCTTTCCTCCACTTTGTAATTCATGCTTTCTTTCCAAAAATCCTTCAATTTCAACGGGTGGCAAATCTTGAAGATTTTCCATTTTCTTCAGTTTTCGGAAACTTTGAGTTCGACGTCTGGTCGTAAAGCTCGGAGTTCGTTTCGCCTTTTTGTTTTCTACTCGGAAGCTTTCAGCTCGCTTCACTTCGCCTAATTAATTTAATGTCGTCACACAATTATTACAAAGCTTTCTAATTGTATTGTCAATAAATGGCAACTTTAAAGCAATCTAATTAGTAAACTAGTGGCTAAGGAATTCACGAGACAACAAAAAAAACCAAAAAACGAAAATATAAATCGGTTGATGTATACAGGCTACAAAACATTGACAACAATAAAATATTAACAAGGTACTAAATTGTAATGAAATCATATAAATCCAAGTACTTTCATCATCTTCCACCACCACCACCACCATAATGTCATTTTCGTCTCCTTCTGACAATGTGCATAAACAATGAAATACACAAATTCACATGCATAATAATAAATACATTCCTTTGTTAATGACTATTTTTATTATTATTAAGCCACAATTAAATAACATGGCAAACTACATATTGGTACTAACAGATTTAACACACAGTACAAATAAACATAGTAGTGTACATAACGACGACTAAATCCATTCCATAAATTCCAGAACCAAAACTGACCTTTCAAAGGGAAAGCAAATAAAAAACTCAACTCAAAATAAACCTACTCACCATCAGGGGTTTCAACAACGAGTAAAGGTTGTAGAACGAAACCAGGATCACTCCCTATTACCGAAAATCCGAACCAAAACCAAAAATAAAATTCATGCAACACTTCCACCCAAAAATTCAGCATGCAACCCAATAAATATTTACCGAATGATACAAATTAGTAAAACCGTGTTAAATAAAATTAAAAATACAATGTCAACTGATTTGCAAGTGCAATTTAGTGTGCTGAGTGATTGATCAGGTAAATAGAAAAAGACTAATGTTAAAAAGTGTATGATGAAGTGAAATTCCAAATAATAGGCAAATTCTTACCGCGACGCAACCTATCTCCAAACAAATTAGAACCTCCTGATTGCTGCTTCCATTGACTAGCATCATTTTCATTGGCCAAACTATGAGAACAAATAACAAGAATAAGATCAAGTAAGTTAAGATGAATAATCCATGTAGTAACTAGCAATTAAATATAATGAGAAAGACTGGTACCGGTTTTCGTCCAGTTTGTCACTAGAATGTGAAGAATTAATAATATCTCCATTGACTCGATCCAATTCATCACGATTAAATTTGATTTCCTGAGTTCGTCGTCTTTCGTCTTCCCTTTTTCTTTCGTCGGTAATTCGCTGAACTTCTTTCCGTTTGATGGCCTCTGCTCTTTCTTTCTCAGCCCTTTTAGCCTCTGCAACTTTGGCTTCCTGTTCTTTTTTCCTCTGAGTGAGAAAAGCTTCTTCGATCCTCGTAACGCGCTTCAAAGCCTCGAGCTTATCGCCCTGTGCTTCTATCGTCTTTTCAAAATCTTCATGTCTCCTCAGCAATTCTTCGACTTCGCCGACACTTTCACCCAGAGTTTCGTCTCTCAAAATAGGTTCGCGACTTACAAGCCACAATTCTAAATGAGAAGCATCTCTCAAGAAAATCTGAGCGTCCAGATTTTGTTCGTAGATTTCCTTTCGTACTTCCCAGATATCCTGCAAATACTCCCACCTTTGACTCAGCAGTGTAACCTTATCTTCGATTTCATCAGCTAGGAAATGTCCATCCCGAATAAGCTGCTGGCCTTGAGACTTGAAATCCTTACAAGCGTCACTTTTGGATCGAATCTCGGCTTTGTATTCTTTGTGACGAGCAATCAGTGCTTCAGCTCCTGCGACGTCCTTTGTCAGCTCTGGAGCCGTAACTTTTGCAATTGTTTCGTTAACCCAAGCAAGAAGTTCTCTGTAAGTGTCAAAGTAAGCCTGCAATTGTTCGGCTTGGTTAAGTTTATCTTTTCTTTGATCACTTTTAACCAAAAGTTCATTCCACGCTTCGACTGTTTCTTCGTGTTTGACCTCAATATGCTCCCTGGCATCTGGGAACAATTCAGCCAATCGCTTAGCCTCACTAACCACACTTTCGACTTGTTCGTTAACAGCTGCCAAATCTCTTTCAAATACTTGTTGCTTTCTCACAAGAGCTTGTATACTCTCCAAATCGTGTCCATAGTCCTCAGAACTGATAGCAGCATCTTTTTCACTAATCCATGAAATAGTTTCGTCGGCCGTTCTGTCAAACATATGAACCTGTTTGGCTCCATGTAGAGCTTCGTGACGGGCATTTGCAAGCTCTTTGAACTCTTCCCACATTTGCTTAATTTCTTTGGCTTTTCCAGTTATTTTTTCGGGATCAGGGTGCCCTTCTTCGACAAGTTGTTCACCCGCATTGTGTACAGCTGCAATACGATTTTCTCCGGCATTATTCAGTGTGGCCATAAAAGCTTCGAATTTTTGAATAAGAATTTCCACATGTTCAACATCTCGACCATAATCCTCCGATCCGGCAATGTTCATTTGGTCTTGAATCCATTCACCCACTTCATCACTCTCTCGGAGGAATTTGAAAAGCTTTTTCGCATCAATTAGCCTCTGTTTTCTTTTATCAGAAAGTTTCTGTAATTCAGAGTAGCTTTCTTTAATGTGTTCCATATTCTTTTTGATGTTTTCATGATCAAAATGGTTTCGATCAACCAATTCCTGACTCAGGGTTTGAAGCTTATTAACGCTATTTCCGAAATTCGACAAGTCCCTTTGTTGTACTTCCAATTTCTTCATTAGATTTAGTACAGAATCTTCGTCCTTTCCATAGTCTGTTGATGACAAATACGGCTTTCTTTCCTTCATCCACGTTTCCGCTTCACTAGCTTCTGTATAAAACGTTTGTGATTGGACAGCGTCGATAAGTCTCAGCTTCCTAATGGCGGCTGCGTCTTTAAGTGAGGTCAACATATTCTGCATTTCTGTAATTTTTTCTGATACTTGTTCTGAAGCAAAATGATGGGATCTGATCATTTGTTGACCACGTGTTGCTAAAGTCACTATGAAGGGTTCGTGGGTTTGCATTTCGTTTTCCAATGCTTGGTGTTTCTTTTGTAGATTTTGAACAGCAATAAGACTTGACCCAAGATCCGTGGAGTGAGCTACAGGTTCTTTTTCTTGCATCCACTGTAACTCATCCTCAAGGTCACGAAGGAATTGATACAATTTCAAAGCATCTTCCAAATTATCTTTACGAATGTGAAGTGGCTCTTGAAGTGCTTGATAGCGTTTCAGAATGCCTTCAACCCGTGTTTTGATTTCTTCTTTTAAAAAGTGATTTGATTTCTCGAATGCAACAGCAGTCTGCTTAATTTGCTCGATTTGTTCAGAGTGATTTGTAAAATCTGCATCCAACTGAAGCCACTTTTTTAATAAATGCTGTACAGTGCCTAAATCTTTACCATGATCCTCAGATTCGAGTTGCTGCTCCAAATCATCCATCCAGATATCTAAATCGTCCAAATTTTGGTTAAACAACAAAGCCTGATGAGCTTCTTGAAGTCTGTCCTTCCTCAATGTTGTCGCATCTTGGAGTTGCTTCCATAGATTTTTCAGCTCATCCAAACGATTCGATATTTCATTAGTTGCGAAATGCTCTTTATCGACGATTAATTCCTCGCCTTCTTGGTAAACTGCGGAAATACGACTTTCGTTAGCAACTAACTCAGATTCGAAAGCTTGGTGTTTCTGGATTTTGCTTTGTAAATTAGTCATATCCCTGTAGCATTCATCAGTTGCGATTTGCATTTTCTCTAAAATCCACCCTTCTACTTCGTGGACGTTTCTCAAGAACTGATGCAAAGCTTTGGATTCAAATAATTTTGATTTTCTCGCTTCAGCTGCCTTCCTCAATTTGTCTTGACGTGTTTGTATATCTTTTAGTCTTTTCTTAATAGTGATCTCGGAGTAATGATTTATATCGATGAGTTCTTTACCGAATTTTTCCAATTCTTCTACTCGTCCAAATTGAACTCCCATGGTCTTTTCAAAATCATTGTGCTTTCTGAGCAACACTTCCACACTAGATAAAGAGTCTCCCAAATCGTCGTTGTTCAAGAAAGCTTCTTTGTCTGCAAGAAGGGAATCCGCTTCCTCTGCAAGTTTGTTAAATATTTGCAATTGATGGGCTTGTTTTAACTTGATGTCTCTTTGTTGTAAGCTGTCATTCAGGTTTTGTTTTAGTTTGTCCAGATGCTCCACGTTATGCGCCAATTCAGTTTTGGAAGAGTGACCTTCTTTAATAAGTCTCAGGCCTGATTTCTTCAAAGAATCGAATGCTTCTTGACGTCCTTCGATTTCTACTTTCCTCTCGTTGTGTAACTGAAGTAAAGCTTCGGCTTCGATATTAGAACTCGGTAGTTCTCCTGAGTTCATTTTGTCAACCATATCTTCGACCCAAATCTCTAAATCACGCAGTTGCTTCATGAATTTCTGGAAAGTGTAAGAGTCAGTAAGAGCTTCTCTTCGTTTCAGACAAGCTTCGCTAAGTTCACTCCATGACTCTTGAACTGTTAATAATTTTCGCAATATTGCGTCGGAAGACTCTGGATACTTTTTGGTAAGTCTGGACTGTTCAGTAGTAATTTCCTGAAGCTTCTGACTTATGGCACTCATATCTCTTTCAAGGGCTTCTTGTTTTCTCATTAAAGATTCTACAGACTCTAAATCTTTTCCTAAGTCGTCGTTCGACATAGTAAGCATCTTTTCTTTGATACGTGACTGCGTGTCATCAACATCTCGGTTAAATGCGTGAATTTCAAGGGCACCGGCTAGTTTTCCACGATAACTTTCTAGGGATCCTTTCAAGTCAGTCCATTTACTGTTTAATCTCAATTTTCGTTCTTCAATAGGTTTGGTTGCACTAGAATCTTTCTTCGGCTGTGACAAAAGTTTTTCAGCCAGGGAATTAATGTTTTTGATTCTTTGATCGTCAACTCTCATATCTGAATTTACATCGTCCAGTTTTCTTTGAATTTCTTGACAATGTTCATAATCACGTCCAATATCTCCTGCACCGACCAGAATTTCTTTTTCTCGAATCCATTGTTCCACTTTTTCAACTTGGTTATTGAAATCTAAAATATCTTGAGCTTCTTCAAGACCCTTTCCACAATTTTTAGATTCTTTCAAGAGCGCATTCCATTCACTCAAAAGATGTCTTAGTTGAGCATCAATATCTTTAGACTTCTCGTGACTTTTGTCCTTAAGAATTTTTCCTTTGTCAATAATCTGTTTAATTCTTGGTTCGTTTGCAGCAAGTTCGGCTTCAAACGCTTGATGTTTTTTCAATTTCTTTATTTTGTCTTCTAAGCTAACGACGGAACTATGATTGGCATCCATTTCAAGCTTTTTCTTCTTTTCGTCGATCCAAGCCCCAGCTTCGATTACGTCTCTAATAAATTGTACATACAATAAATTGTCATCCAAACGAATTTTTCTAGCTTTGCATAAAGCCTTGACTTTTTCACGGTGGGCAGCCACTTCGTCCATTCTAGTCCTAACACTTTTACTCTCAAAGTGATTTTGACGAATGAGTTTGCCACCTTGGTCTTGTAGTAAGTTAAACTTCTCTTCTTGTGTCGCCATTAATTTTTCAAATGCATCGTGTTTCTTGACTAGGGCATCCACCTCTTCCACGTTGGTTCCCACATCTGAGCTATTTAAAGCAACTTCTTGAGTACTGCAAAGGGTGTCCAGTTGTTTTGCGTCTCTCAGGAAAATATGCAAGTCTATCAATTGATCTAAATAAATTTTCTTTTCTTCCCAGGCGAGTTGAAGCCGCTCTTTCTCTAAAGCGAGAAGTTCGAGTTTTTCTTTAACATCAGCAGATGCTGAATGATCTTCTTGGATCATAGTTTGACCCAAATTAAATACATTTTGAAATTTTTCTTCCCTTGCTTCAATTTCGCCCTTGAGACGTTCGTGCTCTGCCATCAACATTTGAGCGCTTGTTGTATCTCTGACATTCTCTTTGGTTTTCATTGTATTCCGGAGACTGGTAGCCCAGTTCATTAAATCTCGTACCTATACACAATTTCATTTTACATTAACCTTAGTTATAAATCATAGTGAAATATTACTATTTCACTATGATTTGTGAATCATAGTGAATTATAATTTGTACTAATACTACTTACGGCTGATGAAAATCTATGGAAGTCACAAGCAGCCTGAATTTCTTCTTTCTTCACTGCTGCACGATTTTGGAGTTCATTCCAATTTTCAATTACTAAAGTTTGTTCTTCTTTAATGTTTTCCGCATTTGTTGGGTACAATGCCTGAAGTCTTGCAGCATCGTCCACGAGCACCTGTAAAATTTAGAATATTGAAAATAAGACATGATCAAAATCGAATCTGAGTAGTATGCAATATTGCCAACGGCAAAAATGTATCATTACCTGAAGTTGTGCTTCCAAGGCTAATAAGTCATTTTCAAAACTTTCGTGAAGTCTTAACATACTTTCACAAGAGTTGACGTCCCGTCCGACTCCTTCAGGAATAGCTGACATTTTCTCTTGAATTCTAGCCAGGGCATCAGCAACATCTCGATTGAAGCGATGAATTTCACCTGCAGCTTGTAGCTTTTGGTCTCGAGCCCCAATATGAGCCAAAAGGTTGTTCCATTTGTTGCTATGATTGTCACAAACATGAAATATTTAGTAATGTATGATAATGGACACAAAAATGGCCAATTAACATTTAGTTGTTAATTACCAAGGCTGGCTTTGATAATGTTAGTCACCACCAGCCCCAAGAAAAATATTATCAACAATAACAGACACTAGATAAACACTTGGAAAGAGTAAATAACTCAAAAATACCACAAGGAAATGTACAAGATAAAGGTAAAGAAGATCACAGTGGAAATAAGTAGTAATGAAATTAATAAAAGTGTTATTCAAATGATAAGTACGCTTACCAAATAATTGCATGCTTCTGAGAAACTAGATGAGGGATATCATCTCTACAAAACACAGAGTTGATGTTGTGGTTAGAATATAATAATATTAATAAAATGAATTAATTCATACTATGCATACTTAAAATTAACAATTTAGTAGCCAAACTTAAAAAAATCGGCATATCCCAAACTAGAGAAATAAACAATGAGATCAAAAATGAAAACAAATAGAAAACGAATTTATCGTTACATCACATTACCATAATATCATTAAAATACGATGAGAAAACCATAGTCTATTTCTATCGTTCGGAATTTACCGATTTATGGGAGAATCACTAATACAATTGTACAAATGTAATACGGTCTATAAAACAAAACAGCGAAACAACAGTACAGTAGAAGTTACAGGACTCAGGACTATGACAAAAACCTACCAAACCAAAACGTCTACTATAACAGGTAAGGTGGTTAAAATAATTTTTACATTTTGAATTAACCAAGACCATAATAATAATTGTAATAATTCATGTGTTAACAAATTACGATGAGTTAACCAGACAAGCGTTAGTCGACATTGGTGAAATATTTATATTCCAGGCTAGACCCAAAAAACCGTCCAAACCAACGCAACGTTATTGATCAAATTATATTAAACTAATATAAAGAATGAACAGGTAAACAAGAGTAATGGACTTTTCTGATTGTAAACTTTTCTGAGCAAATCTTACTGTAAATGATTGCCCTCTTTATCCATATCAGCTCCGTATGGACTTCCAATGGCTATAAGCTTTTTAGCCAAATCGTCCAACATTTTAAATCTTTCGGAACTGGAGTCAACTCTTAATTTGAATTCATTAAACTTGGACTGCAACATCTGTTAGGACAATGCAAAATAATTTAAGTAAAATTTTCCTACCAATATATTCACTCCGTGGTGGAGTCAAGAAACATTAGAAATAACGCACCAATAAATGCTCATAATCATGTCCATAGTCCTCTGACATGGCAGTTTGCAGTTGATCGTCCATCCACCTTTCGAAATCTTCGGATTCCCAGAAATATTCATGACGCTGCATATTTTCCATTAGTTTCTTTCTTCGTTCATTAGCCAACTTTTGCAAATTCTTCATCTGCTGTCCAATTGTCTCTTGCTTATTGTTAATGACCTTGCTGTCAGGATGTTTCGCATTCACCATGGCTTGAGCCATATTCCCCATTTCATTTACAAGTCCACTGTAAGAGTCCATCTCAAGTTCCAAAGTCTGTAAAGGTTAAGTACACAAAAATAATAATTTTCCTTCTCGAATGTGCATTAGTCACCCGTATACGGATTCTCAAACCATAAAAACTGAAATAATTTATGACCATAAGCTCACCTTGTGTTTTGTAAGCAGCTTAACTGAAGCATCCTTGTCCTTGCCATAATCCTTTGATGACAGCAAATTGCTTCTTTCGTTCATCCAGGTTTCCACTTCACTTGCATCATAGAAAAATTGTTGTGCTTTTAATGCCAGATCGAGACGTTTGGCTCTGTCTTTAGCTGCGTCTTGTAATTCCGCCCATGCAGTAGACAGCATTTTACATTGAGATGTGATATTTTTACTTTCGGGGTGTTTTTGTTCAATTAGAGTATCGCCTTTGGCCAAACTCTTGTCAATCATGGGCTGATGACCCACAATTTCCTGTTCTAATTTTTTATGCTTCTTGAACAAAGTTTGAGCTTGATGTAAATCTTGTGGGAGAGTGTCACTTGTAGCACTGGCCATGTGCTCCTTAATCCATTGCATTTCAGCTTCAACTTCAAAGATGAAATCATAAAATCGTAGCAATTCTTCTAGAGCAGCTCGTCTTTGGGCTGCTGGATCCTTTAGTGCATCCAACCTTTCTTTGCAGTCCTGTGCTTGTTTGCTAATATTTTTCGCGTCAAAATGGCCATCTGCGATCATTTCCTCTCCCAGCTGAACCAAATCTTCGACTTTCTGATCCCATTGATTCATGTCACTTTCCAGCAACTGGTGCTTCTTAAGATTTTCTTTACAAGCTCGGCGATCTGTACCCATTTCCTTTGATTTGAGTTGATTTTCCATTTCCTCTACTCTGAGTCTAACATTTTCTAGAGTTTTGTAATAAGAATGTTGTGCTTCGGCTTGTCTGAGTTTATTTCCCTTTTCGTCAGAAAGTTGACGAAGTTTTTCCCAACCTTCATTTAATTCAACCAGCATTTTCTCTACGTCAGGTTTTCTCATTTCATTTTCTATCATGAGTTTTTGACCCGAGCGGTTTATGGATCTCAGTCTCATTTCATTTGCTCTTAATTCCCGGGCAAAAGCTTCATGCTTCTGAACTTTCCTTTCCAAGTTGTTAAGGTCTTTATACGACTCATCTGAAGCTGTTTCGGTTTTATCTGCAATCCAGGCTTTTAGATCATCTACATCTGTTTTGAATTCGTGATATTTGCATGAAATATTCAACAACTGTTTTCTTTCCTTGGCACGATCTTTCACTCCTTGCCTTTTGGCTAAAACTTGGTCCCTTCTGTCATTAATATTTTGACTGTCATAATGACGAGCGTCGATCAATTTATTCGCCATTTCATCGAATATCTTCAACCGTTCATCTTGTGCCACTAAAGTGTTTTCAAAATCATGATGACGTTTAATTAATCCTTCCACTTCGTCTAGTGAGCTTCCCAAATCGTCCAATTCCAAAAATGCATGGTGACCAGATGTAGCAGTATCGATATGATCGGCTTCTCTATTAAACATTTGCAAGTCCATAGCTTGCTGCAACCAATCCCCTTTTTCTTGCCAGCCTCTATGCAAAGCACTTCTTTCTTCCCGAAGCTGGACAAGACGATCTGTGATTTCATGAGCGTTTGGATTTCTTTTGATGAGACTAGAACCCAGTTTTACAATTTCTTCAAACTCATCTTCATGAGCTCTCATGTCATCACCGAGATCTTGGTGTTTCTTTAAAAGAGCTTCAGCGGTCGAAACATCTCGGGCAGGTTCATATGCATTGAGAGCGTCCTTTGTGTCTGAGACCCAATTCAACAGATTTTTAGAACTATTCATAAAGATCTGCTGACCGACAGCTTCTTCGAGTCTAGCGCGACGGTCAATAGCCTTCTTTTTTAATTTTTCCCATAAGCCTTGAATTTCTTGTTGTCGTGCATCGACATTTTTCTTCTCATTAGGATATGACGCTTTAACAGAATTTGCCAATAAATTAACTCTGCCAACCTTTTCTTCGATTGGAGCAACTTCTCTTTCCAAGTTTTGGTGACGTCTCTGAAGAGCTTGAACAGTTTTAAGATCCATGCCCATGTCATCTGTGTCAATCTGTGTCATTTTCTCCAGCATCCAATCTTTGGCTTCGTCACAAGTTCTGTTAAATAATTCTACGCTGGATGCTCCTTCTAATGAACGCTCCTTCATTGCCTTTAGTTGGTTCAATTCATCCCACAACATATGGATTTGTCGCTGACGTGCTCTGACTTTGTCCATTTGAGAATGATCAGATTTTACAAATTCGTCCACCATATTGTCAATGGTCTCAATTCGTCTACTGCTTGCGGACAAATCAGTAAGGAATTTTTCAAACTTCCTTTTAGCGTTTTCCACTCCTTCGTGTTTATCGTCCGTAAGCAGCATTTTCTTCTTTTCTGTAATCCACTTCTCAAAGTCGTCACATTCTCGGTAGAAGCCAAACAAGTGAATTGCATCCTCCAAGTATAAATGGCGTTTCTAAGAAGTAAATTTTTGAAATATTTATTTAAATTGGCATAATACACAAAAGGGTACGTGCAACGCTCAGCAGTTATTCAATTTATTAACTTCATTTTAACTTGCCTTTGCTAATTGAACGATTTCTTGATAACCCGTATTCACTCTACTTTGCCGTTTTTCGACCGGTTCCGCATCTGAGACTGACCTTTTAGGACCCCGAGCTGCAAGCATAAACATTATTTTTAATACACATCATTTTGAACTGTAGTTGACTTTTACCTCCAATATCTATTCGTATATATTATTATGTTAGAGAAAAATGAATTTCAGCATAATATGGATATGAATCTTACGTGCAGGTTTTGGAGTCTTTTGTTTCTTCACAGTGACATTTTGCAAAATCATTTTGGTCTTTTTGACACGTTTGGTTTCTTTGATAACTTCCGGTTTTCGAACCTGTACTTGTACAACTTTAGGTTCAATTTCTTTAACATAATTAGCTGGGACGAATCCATCTTGACCGTTTGCCCTCCTCACGTTCCACCAATCCGCATTTGTTTTATTAAGTAAAAACATTACCTATAAAAGCCATAGTTCAAAAACCAAGATATTAAAAATCATAGAAACTCTCATGATCCACTACTGATACAATCCAAGAGTAAAAAATAAGAACACATAGTACAACCTCTAAGATATATTACATTTCCATTGTAATGTCTTAAACCAACAGTCTAATAAGCAATCCTTACAACTGTAGGTTTCATTTCTGAGCTGATATGAAATTATGCTAACCAAACAAACCTAATAATACAACCATGATACGGTCTCTGGTACATTGTTTTATTACAGCGATAGCACGTAATTCCCTTTTAGGTTTCCATGCATTAACATAAGTCAGTCACACTTTTTATTTTTATGGAGGCAGTCACTATTCATCCTTTCTGACAACCAGACATAAAATAATCATCAAGAGCTACTACCATACGGAAACATTCCCTGTATCGACAATTTTCTACTTGTATACATCTCAGAAAACTCAATTAAGAATTGCCATAATAAAACAATAATGTTCGAGCAATATCCGTCGGATAGTTTCACGGGAAAGCTCAATAGTCTTTTTAATGGTGATACTAACCATCGCAAAAATATTTCTTCCACAATAAAAATAAGCAGTGAGATGGAGACTAGTTTTACAACTCAATCAACACAGTTAGCTGTCAATGAGCCGTCAACTATTTTAACCACATCCATGTTCACACAAGAGGACGACGAGCGGCTATCTGATAAAGCCGCAGAATTCTTAACAACCACAATAGCTACGGCGGACACACAGACTTCCTACGTTACTTTGGCATCAGCAGCATCACCACAGCCACGACCATCATCAACAACAGTAGCATTTATTGAAGACACTGTGCGCAATGCGACTATTCACATCCAAAAGCAAATGTTCACGGCAAACACCACTTCAGGTGGCAACCATTTATCATCCACCATTGCAACTGCAACCAATTTTCATCTCCCTGATGCTACAACAACAATAGAAGAAGACAACAGCTCCTTATACAACAAAACAGACAACAGTACAAACACAACAAAAGGAGAATTTTCTAATGAAACAAACTTTAACGCTACAACGGTATTTTTTCCCCAATTTACGAATGATTCAAAGACTCCTAATACTGATGAAAGCATTAATCTCAACTTGTCTCAAGAGATATACGTTTGTGCAGCTATTCTATGTTTCACAGCCTGCGTTGGAATTGTTGGTAATTCCCTGGTAATTCGCTTGATAGTGACAGAAATAAATCTCAACATTAAAACGCATTTTACAAACATGGCAATTTTAAGTCTAGCTTCTGCCGACATTATTTCCTGTGCTCTCGTTGCTTTTCCAGCAACCATAACCATGCTAACTGCTAACGATCCTACAAATGGCTTTTTGTGTGGAATACAGTGTATGACAAATTATATGACTATCATAGCCATTGTCGGCACATTGGCAATCATCAGCGTTGATAGACTCATAGTAAGTGTACAACATATTCTAATTATTAAAATAATATATGAAAGGTAAATATAATGTTTCCTGTTTAAAAGAACACAGTTTGGCCCCTACATTACCACAAATGGATCACTCCAATCCGATTCCGGACGGCATTAATTACATTATGGATCCAGGACTTAATTGCCAGCACTCATGCGGCTTCTCATGCAAATAAGGTATGTTTAGTAGAATGTAGTAGTAACAAAATAATGAGGTCATAAATGCTATTAGTTTTATACTTTTATTGCGTCTTCACTTTTCTGAGTACATATCTAGGTTGACTATGAAGATTCGTGGAATATTCTTTGCGTGACAAACTGGAGTAGTTCTAAGGATTCCGCTGCATTTGGAATATTTTCTCTAACCTGGTTTATCATTGTTCCTCTCACGATTATTCTTGGTGTGACTTGTGTTATGTTACGCTTGCTATTCATGGGAAAACACGAGTGCACTTGTCCACGACTAGGTCTGCATAGACAAAATGCAATTCGAGGAGCACCAGTAAGTCAAGTCGTATTGCTAAATTACATATTATACGAAAGAAATAATACAATTAGTTTATATGTAAACGACCGAGACTCTATGACCATGTATTTGTTGAACTTTTTAAGCCTGTCAACTCTGAGAGAAGTAATATGAACACGACTACTGTGAGTAATATGGAACGATTTCGCATGGGAACGAGTCATAATAATTCAGACCGTGATGAAGAAGACAGAGAAATTAGGCTATGTACCAGGGTGGGACATCAGTCCAGTATTTCTGTTCAAAACCCCATCACCTACTTTCACAGACACTCAAATGAAGTGGAGACCATTTCCACTGTGTTAGGCAACGAAAGGGCTAGAAATACTGATGTGACCACTAAACAAATATTGAACTGCTACATGTCAGTTATTCTTGCCTATATGATTTTACAAGTTCCAACTGTTAGTCTATTTATAGTAAAACAGAGTGTTTACAATGCAAACAGTATAATGAGCAAAACTCCGGGCGGAATATCTTTTTTCGCCGTTATATGCAGAGTGCTAATCTCGGCTCTGAATCCGTTTTTATACGGTTTGCTGAGAAAGGATTTTAGAAACTCCTATCATGCATTTTTCAAAAGTTTAAGATTGTTTTCTAAGTAAAATAATTGTGCAAACTTAAAGTTCAAGTAAGAAATCCAAATCGTACCTCTCCTTTGGCCATATCGATATCTTGTCCCTCAAAACCGTAAAGAGCTTTTACTTGAGGCACTGCTCTCTCTTCGGTGACAGTTTTGTATTCGGTTCGCTCCACTGGTTCTTCTTCCCAAACATCTTGAGGAACCAGTTTCTGTTCCTGAACCCACTCTTCTTCTTCTGTAGCTGTCTCTGGTTCTTGCATCTGTATTTAATCAAATATTTTGTGTGCAAACATTAATAAACAAATAAAAATGATTAAATGAAATAAAACAAGATTTGAGGTTTAGAGTAAATGTTCCACCAAATTATTAATTTACTTTACTGCGTGCTGCAAACAAACATATTATTTATACATACTTACCTCCAAAGTGGAAATTCCTGCTTTTTTTAATTTTTCAGCTTGGCTGTTTAGCCCCTTAATATCAACTTCATATGCGGTAATTTCACCTTGTAGATCTTTATTTCTTTGTAGCAAGGCTTGGGCTGTTGGCTCATCTTCTCCGTAGTCCGTCGACGCAACTAAAGGCCTCTTCTCGTTGATCCAAGAATCAGCCTCATTTGCATCTGCATAAAACTACAAAACAATTCAAAGAAAATATAAAGATTTGGCATTTAACCTTTTTTTGCTGAGACGCTGAGTACGAATTCCTAGACAATACTGCATATTTTGGTGTTTGACAATATTTTCTCTTGTGTAACACAGATTAGTCTAACTAAGTAAACAATAAATTACCTGATAAGCTTCAGCAGCATCTTTGAGTTTTTTCTCTTTGACAGCAGCTAGTTCTTGTAAGGTATTCCAGTGCTTTTGTAAGCTGTCAATCCTTCCCTTAATGTCTGCAGATTCTTGAGGATTAGAACTTAACAATTCTTGACCAGCTTCAATAACTTTATTCGACTTTGGAAGTCGAGCTTTCATCTCATCTAAAATAGCTTTGTGTTTTTGCTGAAGGCTTATCACAGCACGAAGGTCTTTAGCAGAAATACCCGTCTTACAAATTCTTTGTTTTTCAACCAGCCAAGCTTCTTCTTCTTCATGATCCTGAACGAATTGAAAGTAGCTTCTGGCATCCTCGAGCTTGGCACGGCGTGCTTTGCTCTGCTTAATTAGTTTTGCGTACTCGTCGCTCAATTTCTCAAGACGAGCTTGAAGTACATTGTTCTCGCGAAGTCCCGCTGTGATATATTGTTGACCTTGTCTATTGAGTCTTTTCAGCGTTTCTCCCATAGATGAAATTTGTGATTCCAATAAACTATGTTTCTGAAGTAGATCCTCTACAGCAAGAAGATGTAGACCAACATCGCTAGATTGGAAGTTTTCTTCGAGTTCTTTGATCGTGCTGCTGATGGTGTCAATCTCTCTTAGCATTGCCATCAAGTTACTAAAATTACCCAAGTTTATTTTGTGTGTGTCCAGCAGTTGCAAAAGTTTATTCCATGTGTTCATGATCTCATCTGCTCTCTTCTTAATTCGATCTTTCCCATGGTAATTTTCTTTAACTAGCGAATCTGACATGGTGGTTAGCTGAGCGCAACGTTCTTCCTATGGGATACACAAAAGAAGCATAGTTTAACTTATAATCAGCGCTACTCTAGTTTCATGATTATTACTCGTTAGTTAGAGTGTAAGCTTCGTTTTAATTTATTTTTGCACCATTCACCCTAGTATTTGCTCACCACCAAGCCAAATAGTTATAGTAATTATTTAACTCACCCTTGCAAGAATATCCGCACTAATCGCCTCGTGCTTCTTCAGCGTTGCTTCCACTTGCCCCAAATTAATTCCGTATCTTGGATCTGACAACACTTGAATCATGTCCTTTAAGTAGCCCTCACGAAGAACACTCTTCTTCTCAAACCGGAATGCTAATTGCTCCAGATGGGTTTGCCTAATCAATTCTTCTCGTAATGCAAGCTCTCTTTGATGTTCAGCCTTTTCCAAAGCTACCCAAGCTTTTTCAACATCGTGAACTAACTGGCCTTCCGGTGGACTGTACAATGGCTGATTTAATTCCTTCAGCCGGGTATTAATATTAAAATAGTTTACTTCTATCTCGCTCTTTTCCTTGTACTTTGGAGGTTTCTCTATTGTTCTGTAATCTTTAAATTTTTGTAACTCCTTTTGAATTCCGTCAAGAGAATTGGGAAATTGGCGTTCGTTCAGTTTTTCAATCGTTATTCGGATCCACTCTAAAAGAGTTGTTGTCAATCTTTCATATTTGTGTTTTAAATTGTCTGCTTCCATTATTTGGCCAACAATCTTTAAGAAATGGTTAATCCGTAAATACATTGATAATTACATTACACTGAAAAAAACATTAACTGCAAAATATATTTAACATTATACTTATTTATTGTATACTCACATTCGCAATACGTCTTCCTCCTTTCATTTCATTTTTCATACGAGCAAAAGTGTGGTAGTAAGATGCCACGTATGTGAGGACAGACTTTTCATCAGGTTTGGCTGTATCGATATCTAAATACAAAATCATTTTTATAAGATCTTAATACATCTCTGTATATAAGTGAAAGATCTTGATTACACCTGCATCTATCAACTTTTACGCCTAGCTATTATCCACGTACCTATCCGTGTGTAATTCAAGTTTGTGTTAAATCGAACTGACGTCTTTATTGTAATACACAACTCAGATTTTCATAGTAGTAATTTAAGGTCTGGTTAATGATATAAGTGTAGGAATCTTGCTAATAATGTAGACTTCGATTAATTTAGTTTAGTTTTCGTTATGAAATGTCTATTCAATGAATTGCTCATGCTTATAGCATGCGGTTAACTAACTACTTGAAATAAGTAAAGCGTCTTTTTTACATTACTACCCTTTAACCGACGAGAATTTCACGGATATAATGATCAAGTAATAAGTACCTTCAGCATCCAAAAGACGTGGGATGCCCAAATCTCTTTCGGCCACATCGAAAGCATTGTTTAAGTTATCAATGTGCCGGGTAGGAATTAGTGAGTCGTATTCGATCAAGTCAGGTCGATGGGCATGAATGAGAGCGTTGAATCCCAAACCACTTCTCCAAGATCCTAAAATCACAACACAATTTTATATTGTCTAATTTCCATGAGACATTACACACGTGCATATTCACTTGTAACTTGTAAGTAATATAATAAAATTAAATGTATACACCAAAGTAACACTGTAATATTTACTTCTCAAATATAAATCACACAATTTGCCGATCATCGTTTGAGTAATAAGTTAATAAAAAAACTGTTTATGGTACAAAGTACAATACTGTACACCATTGAAAATAGGCTAGGATATTCGACTCGGAAGAAAGAAAGAGAAGTACATAAGTAACGTTACCGGTAAAATCTTGTATATTGACTCCGGCATATCCATTCGTTTTTCGTTGACACCATAACAAAAGAGCATCCTTTGCTGATTTCTTCTCACTACTCTCATTTTCTTCATCCTATTCAAATCAAAATGCTAATGAATTCCAAAATTCCATATAACAAAGTAAGCAAAATACAGTAAATAATAATTATCTCCGATATATTGCTGCAAACATAACTGCATAAAGTTCTGTCCAATGGATTCTTAGTTGAATGAATCCATTCATAGCTTATTAATTAGTTGTCACAAGCAAATAATATTTTATAAAGTATATTTAAAGTATAAAGTATATTATGTATACTTCCACGTTTTCAAATATGTACATCTATTCGGTAAGATAATTTTTATTGAAGCAGCATTAACGCGTTTGTAGTTGATTTACCCCAATGTAGGTCTACTTGTTTAGTTACCTGGGTAATTTTCAACTGCATCTGTGTATACCAGGTAGCGCATTAAAAT
>JAQFYB010002785.1:0-22506 GCA_034694085.1 Pogonognathellus longicornis | reverse complement strand
TGTAACAAACAAATATTATCACCATTCTGCTGTAAGTACCTATATATTTTAAAAATTGCATATTGAACAAACAATTAACAATCCTTCCAGGAATGTGTACGTGCGTATTTATCTTTATGTGACTTACTAAGTGCAATGCAAATAAAAGTCGTACAGGGCAGTGTATGAGGGATAATGATTAGGGTAATTTCCTGCTCTGTGTTACACAAAAAGTGGTTCTGTGATTCTGTGAGTGTGAAACAAGAATGCATAATTGCAAAAAAAAAGTTGTATGTAGTTATGTAGAATGAATATGTAAATTAAATAATAACATGTATAAATCTAAAGTAGGTAGTTGATTTTAGTCAGTTGACTTCACAATTAGGTCTAGGCCGGATGAAGAGTCTGGTGAATATCAAATGATTGAAATGAATTCCATATCTGAATGGCCTAGCTTATTATCTCGCATATTAAGTATTATAAAGTGCACCAAGATAAAATCATGAATTCCACCATTATTCATTCCTTCACAAACTTCACATTGCATTGCTTTGGTCTTGTGTTGTAATATAAAAGATGAGTGTAATCAGAACCACCGAGAGCTTGAGTAATGTATAATCTGCTTTGCTGATGTAAGGAGAAGTAGTAGTATTTAATGTAAAACATGTGGAAATGATGGTGTACGATATACCGTTGAATAAAATGTAGCCTTCCTGGTGCTTTTTCCGCGTAAAATGTCTTTGCGTATAAAACTATTGCTAAAGTCTTTCTTAGTCTCCTAATAATATGTTTACTTGGGAAGCAAATTGTATTTAAAAAATACGCAAAGTAAACTTCATATACCACTATGAAAACTTGAGTGTATAGAAACTTATGCTAATAATTATAGCAACTTGAGCTTAGTTGGTAAAAACTGGAATAGCTACGTACAGTAATAGCATGTATAAGAAAAGGGGATTTAGAGTAAATGTGCATCTCATACAAACTCATACATAGTATCGTTTCATGTGTTGACTGTATTATGTATGTGGGAGATAATGTGTAGAGAATGAGAAGATTAGACTATAATTCCTTCATTTCATCCTTCGAGTTAGTGATGGGTGAAAAGAGATAAACGTTTCGTTTGTAATAAATAGAATAATGCCGTTGTTTGGACTTTCTGGTCAGTTATGTTATGAGGGCATGGCATGGCATAGCTTTGCATGTCAACACATTATGCACACAACAGTTGCTTTGGCTATAACGATATTAAATGTAAGTAATCTGCTATGCATACAATATTACATGCATACTTGTGGGATCACGTTGTTAAACATACAACTTATATACCTAATTTTATGATGTTGGTGTTCTAGACGATAGATTTTTCATTCAGAAGACCTTACAGCTGCAATAGAGCCGTTCTCCATCACTGTTTTTATATTAGTGGATTGGATTGGATGGCAATTGGCAATAAGGGATAGAATTAGGAGAGTGGAAAACAGATCCGATGACTAATTATGGTCTGTTTAATAGGAAGTGAATGAGTTGAGGTTTTTCGGATAATCTGCTCATCTTCTGTGTTCTCTGTTTGTTTATCGGAGCAAGGGAGATGTTGATGTTTGTTGATGATGATAATAATGATGGTTTGATGGAAGCCGCGGGGTTTGGCCTGTCTTGGCTTTGCTTGACTTGCTTTGCATTTACATTTGCCTTTGCCTCACACAACAACAAAACAACGCAGTCACAGTGTCTCTCTCTCTCTCTTCGTCCTTTCTTTTCTTTTTCCTTCCCTTTACTTTACTTTACAGTCACTTCTTGTTGTGCATCTCAAGTTGCGTTGCTGTATTTGTGTTGTGAGTGAGCTGAACTATGTGTGTCCATTTTTCTCCACTAATGACTTGTCCTTTGGCTCTTCCTTGGCTGTCGGCACCTTCGCCAATGTCTGTAAATGACCTAAGCATCACGTATGTATAAGCGTATTATGAATTGTGTACATACTATTACAGATGAGACTATGTTCTATTACTACAATAAGACTCTGTGTACTTATACTGCACAAGTAGAAGTACTTAGAGTGTATTATGTACACGGACCAACAAGAATTTGTTTAAGAAAAAGAATGCATCTTTATTTCTCCGATGTAAATACTCGTAGAATCCTATTTGTAAAATAATGTGTGTTGAGTATGTATTAAGTATGTATATAAGGAGAGAGAGAGATAGAATTCCCGTTATTTCGAAAATATGTCCTTAGACAACAATACATGGATTGGATGGTCTTTCTCTGCCTTATACAATAGTACAAGTACATAGTGTTTGTGTGTGTGAACAACTAACAATGACTGACGGTTGAAAAATTGCATTTTTTATCTTGACGAATGTTCGTAAACAAAGTAAAGTAAAATGACTGTGTATGATGATCATATAGAAGATAATATCCTGTTGGGAAGGCGAATGGGTGATTTTATTCTAATGGAATATGTAGCAGAAGTGATGAGAAAGGCATGTCTGCGTGAAAAAGATGCATGCATCCGTATGGGATGGGCCATCACTGCATTTTACTTACTATTTGATGTGCAGTATATAAAGATACCTCTAAATATTATACACAGACAGAAGATGCAAACAGAACTCACACCAAAACTATAGTCTCATCTCATACAACTAACTGACTGACTGACCCGAACTCTTTTTTTGTACACACATACAACAAATACTAAGTAAATTCTAGGAATTGTTCTTTTTGGCTGAGTAGGCAGACTGAGAGTTGTTGTAAATGACAAGTAGTACATAGGTAGGTAGTGGTATGCAATTTGTAATGTAATGTGATGTGTAATACTATAATAATGTATTGAACTTTTGTTTGGTGAAGAATGGTGAAATGAAGTGAGTCTGAGATGAGACTGACATAAGTTGGCTACACACAACAAAACAGCTACACGATGAACCAAAACCAACCAACGGACCTTCCTGCCCTCCTCTCCTGTTTTCCTCATCATGAGCTTATTTCTACGTATTATTATTGCCTTTCCAAATGCACTTTACATTCAATTCAACACAATCAGCCCATTTTCATCATCATCTACTTCTCCGTTCAACACTCGAGGTTTACGCTCAACATTTAAGTCTCTTGAGAAGCTTTTGCAACATGATGCATTAGTTCACCGTTAAAATCTATCGCCTTATTTTTTATGCACACATATATACACATACATTGCAATTCTGATTTGGACAATTCACTCTTATGGTCGTTCGTCTGTGTGAGTCTCGAGTCTAGTCTGATAGAAATGTCTCATCTTTATTCGCTACGTGCTCCCGTTCTTGCTTTACTTTGTTCACTTATTATTATTGCATTATTTGTACCTTTTCTCTCTTTTAATGCAAGTGTGTGTAGAATGTAGTGTGTATGCATGAGGAAAAATATTTATTGCTTGAAAACGTAACTTAAAAACCAAATTCGTGTAGTCGAGTACCTAAATACAAGACTAAATACCCTGTATGTACAACTACTACTAATACATTCAACTCACTCTTACGTAACCCATATACCTAGTAGTGGCAATCTTTTAATGTGTTGAGTTAATCTAATGGAGATCAGAATCTCTTTGAAAAAATTACCACATACTTGCAATAGACTTGTTTTAGCAATCATATTGCAAATCTCATCACTCTAGGTTGTACTTTTGTACGTGCACAGTGCAAATATAAAGAACGAGTGATTTGATTAGTGATTGCGTTTGATTGAAATGTCTGTTCAACGGACAAAGTGTCGATAGAGTTAAAACGCCTTTAATTTCCTTATACAATCGAGATATTCCACTTTTATTAACATTTTTGCTAATACTGTAAATTTTTTGCTAAGCTCGTGTGGTTTGTCTTGTAGTGTAGTAGTAGTTCTTACACTAGATTTATGTGTCTATGTGTCTTGCGTATACATGCATAGGTATTTATGTAAAAGTAATAAAATAAAACATTGCAAATGCACTGAGATAGGTACACCACATACACAGTACTCATCACTTCAATAAAGAAACAAGTACTTTTAAGCGAGAGAACTTCTCTCGAAAGTTTAATACAATTAATAATATAGGAATAGCACACACGTACGTTCGTTCGTATTTCACTGCAACTTGTTTTATGTATTCTTATGTTAAATTCCTTTGTTCGAATTCGTATGACCATTACAATTGCACTCTTAACACTGTTTTCATGCTATATTCTTGTTCCACTCATCACTCGTTCCATCTTATCATCTCACAGCCGATTTTATCGATGCAATTTATCAACAATTGGATGATTCCTTGCTGTAGGAGTACATAGTAGCATTAATATGGCTTTTTTCAAGAATCATCCTTGCATACGGTATACAAAACACACAGTTAAGTAAAAAATATTATTATTATAATTTTGATGATTTAGCACTGATGTTTGCTTTGGATAAATCTGTTTAAGGTGCTTAATGCACGTATAATTGTAGTACATGCATATTAGTTATGTAATACAACCGTTTAAAGATTTTCAATCTGTAATTAAGCGTTGTAGTAGTTGTTAGTAGATGTTCAATGTATGTGTAACCCCTGCCGTTTAATTAAACAGTAGTACCTACTGTAGTGATAGTAGTGCAGTGGTATAAGCATTTTTGCGAATGTTGAATGTAACTTTTACATTTGTAGTGTGGTATAAACATTTGCGGGTGTAACGTTTACATAGTTGTAGTGGTAGTTTCTATGTAGTAGAAAAGAACTTGATTTGAATTACATAATAATTTACTCGCATTCACTCGCACAAGTGATGATTGTGATAAAATCTACAACAGCTATCACACATTATACGTACAATTCTGTCTTTGATTTAATAAAAATGATACAGGATAATATTATTGTATGGTAAAATTAAAACTACTTATTAGCAACAGCTACAGTAATAATACAAAGAAATCTAGTAAGTCATCTGCTATATTAGATTATCCCATAATATTGCCTTTTATCAGCACAAAATAAGTACTTATATAATATTGCTAGACTCTAGTGCAGTCAAATCGTCTTTCAACTCGTAAAATGTGTATGGGTATAAGATAGAGTGTGTAGTCGTAGCTTGAAAGGCTTTTTACGTATTTGCTTTGTGTAATTTCTGTATGTAGCAAAGTTTAACTCGATGGTTTACTGCCGATTTTCCGTTAAAGTATGTATAAGGTCAGTGTGTAAAGTGTAAATTATGAAATAACATATCTGTAATAAGTTGGTAAAAGCTGTGACGTTTGTTCCTTAATAATTTTTATAGGTTAATGTAGTAATTTACAGCACATATCTGTACAAACCATATAATATACATGTTTAATGTAATGTATGTATAAGGATTAAGGAAAAGTTTGTAAAAACTCATCTTAAGAAGAACTGGACTTGACTTGAGGAGCAAGAGCAATCATATTTGTGATATTTATTACACTTTTATCCATATTTCATTACAATGAAACAGTTCAGTCGACATTAAATTAAAGTTTGTTTAAATCTTTACTGTTTATCCTGCTCCCCCTGCGTGTGATGATGAGACTGTATGTGAATTATGAATTTATGGTGTTGGCTTACTACTTTCTTTGCGAGAGTATATGTATAGTAGTAGGAGTACTTGCTTTTTTAGATTTGTGTGCTGTAATGCGTATATTAATAAAAGACAGGCGTATATACACCAAGATGATAAACTATTTAAGTAAATACAACTAGTACTACCTAATAGTGTATCACACTACATAATGTACAGACAGAAAATAATCTTAGGAAAAAAGCAAGCTTCAACAAGAAAAAAAGAGTAAAGGTAAAGTAAGTAGGCGGGTCTTTAGGCCAGTCGTGTTGTACTGGTATTATGTAATAATGTTATTTTATGTACTGTGGAATTTGGTGTGGTGTTAAGTTGGTGTTATAATGTTATGTCATATCAGATACACCCGGTATGAGTAGGTACTACTTACCTACACTAGTAATTGTAATATTACATACATACTTCAAGATTTTTAGATACATTCATTTAATAGCAAGCTGCCTACTCAAGTGTTTATGATGATGAAACTATGAAACTCTACTACTACACAGTCCATAGTACATTCTAGTTCTAGACGACCTTTTAATACTAAAGCATAAAATGCACTATTACTACAAAACCTATACAACTACCACATACATACTCTAGACTCTGTGAATGAATAAAAATGTGTGTGTAGTTGAAGAGTAGGTCTTTCTTGTATACTGTGTAGCTAATTCGTAGTTTTAGACATCATAAAAAGAACAGAAAGAAGGGAAAAGGTCTTTAGTTCATTTCGCATCTTGTATTATCATTCACAGGTACAGGTTACAAAAGATAATGGTGGTGGTGTAAATTGTAATGTGGTCTACTGTTGTGGACTGTGACTACTCCGTGCTCACTTACGCGCGTTAAACTGTGTATATAGTAGTAAATAGGTACATATATGCATTTCTCTATGTATTAGTCAGGTCCATGCAGACTCTATCTACATAGGTTCCTAATGTTTAATGTGTAACTGGTTGATGCCTATGAATTCTACTGTAATATGCATTGCAACGCAAACGAAAGAAATGAAATGACTTTCCTTGGAAAGAATATATGCGAATAATAAGAGAGAAGTCGATTGTACAGTTTCTCATTCGACTTGACTCGACTTACATTACATTGCATTCCATTACATTACATAACTGTATGAATTTATTGCCATTATATAACTGCCCTTGCCTTTCCATTCCATATAGCACAATTAGTGGTACAATTTCATTACCTGAGAAAGAATTTCAATGGTCATAGTATCATGTCTTGTCTGCTCTTCTCCAAGCACCTCCATCATATCTCTAAGCGTTACACAACACTGCAGTATTTGAGTTCACTCTACATGTAGTTGAGATGTATTTTATGCTACTGTTTATGTGTATGTGTGTGTGTTTGTGTGTGTTATTGTGTGTGGATGTGCAAGGGAACTCGAGTGTTTACTTTAATAGCATGTTACTTGTCCTTATTACTGCTAGCATGGAATGGAGTGTTGTTGTAGGAGAGCAAAAGAAAGACTAACCCAGCTAACCCAACAAGACGAGAATGTATTTTTTAATCATCAACTATTTATTGGCTTTGGTTACTTTTATAATAGCAAGTAAACAAATGCGTACACATTAGTACATGTTCTTTTTATCATTTAAACGCTTTTACATTTTGTTGCTTGTACTATGTGTGTTGTATACTTGCACTGCATGAAACAGTATAGTGCATGTAAAGCACTCAGACAAATATAACAGAGATACCTCCGTTGGAAAGGAAGCAATTTCAAGCCAATTTGAGGTGGATTATTTTGATTTGCGTTAAATATCAACTCTTGTTTAACTGGGGAGTCTGTATACACAAACCGTTAGGAAAATGTTACATTACATATATCAGTATGTAGTAGTTGTTTCGTGTAAGTAGTAGTACATAGTGGTACAGTACATAGAGTGCAGTAATAGTATAGTTACATTGTGTGTCTTAGTCTTGTGTGTCCTTTTCTTCCCACAGTGTATCATAAAGGTCACCTAAATACCAACATTTATCTACAGTGTAGACTCGCTCACAGATATTTGCACTGTCCATTGACAATTAAGATAAATGTACCGATAAGTTCCGCAAACTTTAGCTGTAATATGAATGCATCATTGACTTTGACTTTGTTGTATTTTTACTTCACCTTCTGCTCTACTGCTATTGTGAAGTAATCTATTTTTATTCGAGACACACAGAGAGTGAGAGAGGAAAAGCTGTAGTATGTTAAGAGATTCGCGAGAGTTGTATTGTATAGGTACTTAGTGTAGTAGCAGTTGTAGTAGTAATAGTATTTGTATTATCTGATGTAGAAAGTACTGTTCTGTGTGTCATTATTGTATCAATGTATGTAGTTCTATGTTAGAACAGATGGCGATTCCTAATTAGCCCATAAAGACGATATTTTTACGAAATTAATTGCCTCTTGTAAGTTGTAGTGTCCACTTTTGTTCTCGTTCCACTGCTGGGGGTAACTGGATCGGAAGAAATAAAGAGTTGGTCGGTATCTCTAAGAAGAGCAATAACAATCGGCATTTGAGATAGTACTTAGGAGAAAATGAAGGTAGATCAAAACAACACTAAAAGCTAGTCAATAGATTACACATTCTGTCAAGGTATGTGGTATGTGTGATTGTCTGATTAGCATGATTTGATAATAATCGGCATGAGTGTGATCTTGTTGTTGCACCGTATTTTTGCTCAGCTTAGAATTATAGGACTGGTTTGTCGTTCAAAAGTCAATTGTGTCTTAAAGTCATTAAATATTTATTGGGTGCATTGTGAATGTCACGACATAAACCCGATCATTCAAGTCGTAAAAGAGAAAAACGTGTTTTATTCATTGTAAGGAAATTGCTGCAATGCAACCACCACACAAATTTGATTACCAAATTAGCCGAAATCTCTAAAGCATTATTTGTTGATTCACAATGCTCTCCTTTAACCCTTTTCATAAAAGTATGACTCGTCTAACAGACTTTGCACACAATTGAAAGATTGATTCGCAAAAACTAAACGAGCTACTACTGCAAACTATACAGTGAGAAGAAAACAATGAAAACACAATAAATGTTCAAATCACATTTGTTTTGCATTTAATACTATACGTAGAATTTATGTTATCAAGTCTACCTAGATACTTACACTACACTGTTGTTTTATGTACCTATGTAGACTAACAGCATGATCATTCATGACATGTATAGGCTACCACAATAATAACACTGAGCAAAGGTTATGCCAGCCAGCCAAAGTTAATAAAAGAAGCTGAACAAGTAGAAATATGTAAATTATACGTTGAGAATCCCAATGAAACAGTAATAATATTATTGGTTTGCTTGGTTGTTTGTGAATTAAATATTAGTATAAACTTTATTACTGCACGCATGCAGATGCTTGTAGTACTTCTGGTATTATAAAGATAATACACTTTTTCTAACTAATGCGTCTCAGCTTATAAAGTGAGCTGAAAGAAAGAGCAAATGTATTCCACTATGAGTTATCAATCAATAGGCTTTAAAGATAATAGCACACAATGGAATTGGTCATTATTTCCTGATTCTTTGGCTCACCTCTATTTCACTATTGTATTATTGCATTCATTGTATTGTGAGGGATGATTCTTCTGTGTGTTTGTGTGTAACGTTGTTACACGCTGTTACAACTTGCTCTTACACTATAGCACTTACAACTTACAGTTGTACATAAACTTCCTTTACATGTAGGTATTTATGTATTAGTCTGTTTCTTTGTGTATATATAAACACAGAAGTACTTCGGCCAGCATCTTTGGTACTATATGTATTGTAGAATGTAATAATGCCACCATTATTGTTGTGGCAAGAAATAAGAAGACAGATACACAGTAGTACATGGTAGTCAAAGTCGGAAAGGTGTAAGCAATTTTCTCTGTATGGGAGGCTTTTGTCTTAATGAACACTAATCGTCTGTACTGTAGTCTTGCTCATTTTTCGAGAGTTTTTTTTGCTTGTTGTGTTGTGTCTGTACACAGATAGTACTGTCTGTTTGACTTTGACTGTTCTGTTCTTTCTATGAAGGTAGTATCTGTAATAGCAATAGATGTATGTGATGTGTGTGATGAAGTAAATGCAAGTAAATTCCCTCGAGGGACGCTGCTCCTATTAATTTCTCTGTATGTGTCTTCTACTACATGTTCAATGTTCTCAAGTGAATATCTACTGTGTGTGTGTGTTTATACAACATCTCTCTTTCTCTTGCTGTTTGTAATCCAATGGAATACAAAACACAAACACACACTCTATTTGTACACATTACATTATCACAAAGCGCCAAGCAAAGAACCATTAAAGTTCAATAGAACGAACAGGAAAAAGGCTATTAATTAATTGCCCTATTTGTTTGCAACACAACTTTGACTTGATTTGGTAAAGCAAACACACACAGATAGAGATAGGGGAGATACAGATAGATAGATAGATGTTCTGTGTGTCTTTCTTTTCCCGCATTGTTTTCTTCCCGAGTGATTATGAGCTTGACAGTGACTTATACGAATTAGTTAATGTCTTGTCTTTCCCATTAGCCATGCTACTTAAATGTCTTAGACTTTATCCAATCTCCTTCCTATGTCCATTATACATAGTGGAAATAATCATTATACACACCTTAATTCCACTCCCACAACACTAGTAGTGGTAGTTACTGTTACATTAAAAATCAAATCCTTTAGTGTGTAATTTGTGTATCTGTGCACAATACACATTAATACAAGTATAAATTGCGTTACAGCGTGTATACCACTTATGCTAGTATTGATATTGATGTTGTACAGATAGGAGGTAGGTACTTAAGATAAATTTTTTGCTCTCATCAGCATCAACATTAACATCGCGATTGATTCTTGCCAATAAAAAATACTATGGACAATCGACAGAAAACTAGACAGAGAGAGAGAGAGGAATCAAGCCGAATGGTCTGACTTATAGAATTGTATGAGCTATTTAATTTTAATGATTTTCTTTGAACTGAGCTGAATTTGATTCGAGAACTTGTCTTGTTAGATGCCGTTCCTTCTCCCAGCCCACTACTGTCAATACATACATTGTATTTGGTATTGTATCAGGGAGACTCTGGAATATTAACTACATAAGCATCATTTTCTATGTGTATTGATTTGATATTGATGTATCTAAAATATATTATCATTCGTATCATACTCTATTACTAGTAGAGTGTAGTAATATTATGCTGCGTAGCATCAGGAGCAAAATAACAAGTATCATATTATCAATTGAAGAAATGATTATCATTGATTGTTGATAGGATATTGTGAATGTTGTATATATCGTCTGAGAGTGTCTGTGTGTCTGAGTATTATGTTTGGTCTGGTAAAATGCAGGATTTGGAGTCACGTTCGCAAAACCTCCCCGTGAGTGTGTGTGACTATTCGTCGGAAAGTCACAGGTGGTCGAACAATTGAGTAATAATTGACTCTGGTTAAGGTTACTTTTATGATGCTTCTACTTTTTGAAACTCACAATAGACAAGCAACACTGAATTTTCCACAGCCACTAAAAAATAAACTCCCGTTTAACTCTGTCCCTAATACATTTTAAAGAACTCGTCATTGATTGATGTAGTAAAATCCACTCATTTCACACAGTATGTGTTTGTGTGTGCGTCATAAATTTTATATAGAAATATATACCTATATAATAACGTTGGAAATATCTTGATGTGTGCAAAAACATGCCTACTTACAAATATATTCCGTCGTTGTAAAAGTTGTAACTCTGTTTGATGAATACACACGGTTTGGAATTTTCCAAAGATAACAATGGGACTAGTCATTTAGGTATTAGAGAATCAAGTAGGTATAAATATGTAAATCTTCGGACAATTATATAATAAATGTGTTTATAGAAAAACGTGTATTAATATGCTCTGTGTAAAAGTATATATGTAATACAAACAAATATGAATTCAGAGTCAAAAATCTGACGTTCGAGTGTGCATGTTTGTATAAGAAATGTTGCGAATAGCGGTAATAATGTTATGTCACATCATTGTGTGTTTATTGTATAGCCGGTGCATGGATATGCAATAATTAATTCAATTCTGTAAACAAATAATGAATAATGCTAATAGTACAATGGGAAATCAGTGGGAAGTAGTGATGGGATAGGATTTTTGTTGATTTGATTTGATCTGAACAACGCAACTTTTCATGTTGTATGATTCTCGTAAAATGTTTCGTTGTTGGTTGTTGGCTTGTTGGGAACAGGAATTAAAAGTATAACAATGGAATTTGAGTGTAAAATGTACGCATGTCATGCAATAAATGCTTATTGTGTTCGTAACAAGTAGTAAAATAAGTAGGACTTATGGTAGCATGGACTCTTCTGCCTCGTTCCCTGTAAATGCATAAATGCACTCTTAACAAACTTTCCGATTTGAAAGAACCGATAATTTTTTAGCTATCTCATTTGGGAACGAACGGGTGTTTTG
Organism: Pogonognathellus longicornis; assembly: GCA_034694085.1. Lineage (NCBI taxonomy): Eukaryota > Metazoa > Arthropoda > Collembola > Entomobryomorpha > Tomoceridae > Pogonognathellus > Pogonognathellus longicornis. The sequence goes on along the minus strand of JAQFYB010002785.1, from coordinate 10,492 downwards.
ACTTATTTGTCTCGTTTATGTTTGTAGTACCTGTACCTCTTATGCAGTGCAATAATGCAAACTTTTTTTCTCGCTCTCTCTCTCTCAGCAGCGGCAGCAGTACAGGTAGTTCGTGATGTTCCGTGTAGGCCATTTACTTCGGTTTCCCATATTTGGAAAAATTTGCAGGAATTGCTTTTCTGATAGTGATTTTGATATTCAATTCTATTCAGGGCTGCATGAAATCCAATGAACTAACTAACCAGACATGGCGAATTCGTTACACAACGTTTACACATTCTTTGTGTTCTTTAAAATGTCTTGTGTACTCTGTCTTGTGTACAAAATGTACTCCTTGCCTTGTGGATATGCCAGAGCATTGCTTTACATTGCTTTGGTTAACAAAACAAGCAAAATTTCCCTATGACGATTGAAACACTATGGTTTGGGGGTACCTATACCTTTAGTACACAAATTTAGAGATACCTATGTAAACTACGGTTTTATTTTATACACACTTGGTGCGAATGGAGATAAGAATGAGGAGAATGGATGTGTATGTGTGACTTTAATTGAACAATAGATTTAATGGACTATATGAGGTCTTTAAATTGCATGGGAAGTCAACTTGTTCTCTAAAGAGACTGTTGTATGATTGTATGTTGTTGTAGTTAAAAGTTATTGTTGTTGAAGAAGATCCGTATGGAAATATATTAGGTATATGTACACAATTGCATTATTTCCCTAACTGGGCACACATGGCAATAATTTCGGTTGAATGAGCTCTAATGGAAATATTTATTAAATTAAGTGATACAATAAGTAAACTGGTGTGTGTGACCCAACACCCAAAGTGTACGGGAATTTGTTTTATGTACATATATACATAAGATTCTCGTGTTGAACATTTCGTTGTAGTTTACTGATACGTGTGGAGTAAAAGTATCAACGTGTTTTATTGTTGACTGTCAGTTTCTAACGTTAACCCTTGTACTTTGAATTCCTTGTGACACTCACTCTGTTGTTACCATGAAATTGCAACGAGTATAATACAGGGAGATACTTTATGCACGTATATATCTCTATAGTTGTTTTCCTTAGTGTTTACTTAGGTAGCTATGAGATAAAGATACAAGTTTCATAAATAATTATGTTTCTTACTGACTAGTACTAGTGTGAATTACGTAGTGCTAATACAGCAAGTCACATACCTGCATTTCTTGTACAGTCACATAGTTTCAATGAGTCAATTTAAAGAAAAATGTATGATGGATCGCATCGCAGTTAGAATACTTACAATAAGAATTTCTGCTTTCTTAAGCACAGCAGTATTTGTAATGTAATTTTCTACAAATTATAACTCAATGCCCTGTAGCACTTGGGATTTATTGTAGTTGTATATAGAAGTAGTTGGTGTAAGAAGTATATGGTAATATACACACAGACTGTTGTTTATAGAAAGGAATGTAATGAAAAAGGATTTTCCTTGTTTTGCAAAAATAATGCTGGTGAAGTATTCTTGATATTATTATTTTCAACTGTGTTGTACATAATGGATCTACATAGTTTTCTGTTGTACTCTTAATTATTTCCGTTTGGGGAATAAAATTATTGTCGGGAGGTGTAAAAAATCATTTTTCTTTCATTTCTACAATTTCTACTTCTCCGGTTCTGCAAAAGTCGTGTCTTTTGATTTGCTACACACACGCTCTCTTTTTTCGTACACTTCGTGTTTCTTCTTCCCAAACTTGCCGCTACCTTTTACTCTTTTAATATAAAATAAAATATGCTTATCTATCACTTGAAACTGTAGATTGTGAATTTGTGAAATGTGACGGTAGGAGTAATCATGCTACACTACAAACTTCTCGCTTTGCGTTTATAAATTTTATCTAAAATGTGATTGTAATATCTGTAATGCATGTCTGGATGTTTGGTTGCATTTCATTCGGTGGAAATCCTTCCCTTTTTGATGCATTTCGTTTTATGAGGTAGGTCGTTTGATAGCATCACAATCCATGCATGTGTTCTATGTAGAATAAACTAAAAGTAAAGTTCTAAATGCACACTCTCAGTCACACACAAACACACAGCTTAATTTAAAACTGCAATTTACTGTTCCTTTTTCCAATAGTACTTTTTCTATATTGTATAAGACAAAGTGTGACATATGTACGTATTAAAGAACTGTAGTATCGGTATATTTAAGTACGGAATGTGCAATGTACTAATACTACTGCTATAGCATAGTGGGTCGTAAACGTAAGTAATGTAATGTAAGGTGTAGGTGAATGTAATTAGTAAATAATGGTCTCTCTAACTGAACTGAATGTAATGTAGGACCAAAGAGGAGGAAAGGTGTTGTTGTGACTTGTGAGTAAACTGCTGCATGCATGCAACTTTGTAAGCAAAGCAACAAAAAGCACATTTATTATTTAGGCTCCGTTTGTGCCGTACAAACACACACACACATAAACACAATGTGTAGAAACTGTTGTCAATGTAATGCAATGTATGTTAGTTATATGTAGGTAGCTAAGTAAGTTTGTATGTGGGAATGAATGAAGTATTTCTATCATTTGACACTTTTTCTAATAAAAAGAATCTAAAGTGACAGTCTGCGAGACTGAATGCTTGTTGATGTTGTTTTTGATACATTATGTCGTTTTGCCTTCTGTGTTTTGTAAGTATCAGTAGAGTAGTGTGTAGTATAATGTGCTATGTGTGTATGTGTACAGCTTCAGTTTATTTACTACCAACTACTGCCACTATGCTACTTATACGACTAGTTGAATGGGATGTGAACTAAATTATTGTGAAAAGTTATGCTTCTCACTCACATCGCATTAGTTCATATTATGATGATGCATTTGTCATGTCGTATTTATAGTACGGTTTTCCAGCTATCTTGTCTGTTTCTAGAGTGTTCAACTGCAAATTGCACTACACTCGTGCAAATACCGTATTCTGCGTTTTAAAAAAGGACATCATAGGTATCCACATACAAATACATAACATGGTGATAATATTTCAAAGTTGTGCCAAACATCTCTTTATTCTAACACGAGTGTATTTGAAGTAGGTAGGTATACTGATAGCTATGTATTTCTAGACTTGGTCTCAGTCTCACTTATTCCCTTACTTGGTTGCAATTTAAATTACTTATATTATACTGTATCCTAGTAGGTTGCTGCCAGTATGTGGGCAGTAAAGAGAGAAATGATAATAACAATAATATTACTTTACATACCTAGTTATTTATAAGGTAAAGGTAAAAGATGGAAAAGAATATTATCATATACATAACGTGAAGTCATAAGTTTATACAGATTCTACACAAGCGACCTAAGTTGACAATAAGGCGAACGAATATTGATATGGTACAATATTTAATGTTATTGTACACCATTTTGTAGTTGCATGAGATTCTACCTCCATATTAGACAGCATTTTTATTTTTTACACTACATACTTTGTACTTTATACTACAGATAAGAAATATAGTAGTAGAATTGAACAAAAAATTTATTACTTGTGTCCTATGAGAGAAATGACACTATTTTCCACACTTTTTTTCGACACATGAGGAATTATGGATCTTTTAACCCACTCTGAATCTCTTCTTCTGTATCCACGACGTACTTAGTTTGCACACATTAGACTATCTCTGAATTCTGATATATTACTACCTTGCATAAAATATGTAGCTTGCGTTTTGTGCCTCCATCTCCAAGTCAAGTAGTTTCCTATTTGCTAGTTAATTTTTACAATTTGAAACATTACAAAAATATTCTATTGCTATATACAGAGTAATATTTTGCCTTTCTTTGACTTTTGAATAGCACACATTGACTGGGCATAGCGGAAAGGTTCTGGCTGCGAGATTTATGGGCGATCCTTCTCGGGTTGTTAGTGGATCGCACGATCGTACCTTGAAAGTAAGTATGTAAAACGAACTATTTATCATGACGATGATGATCCGATCATTAATCCATTCTCCTTTTGATCCTTCCTTCCTTTACTCAATTGCCTATAAAATATACGATCATTATCCCGTACAAAATCGTTGAACAATCTAAATTGCCATTTCTTATGTTCCCTACTATCAGCTCTGCCCTATAAAAAATTAATACAACAATGCCGTTTTTTTCATTACAGGTTTGGGATCTTCGTTCTAGAGCATGTAAGTTTAATCGAGTTAGAGTTACAATTTGCAATATATCATGATATTATTCATTCATATATACCTAGGATACAATATTAGTTACACTTACAATTAACAATACATTAGTAGATGGAAAAAATATTCTAGCACTATGTGTGATGTATTTGATACACACGTCGTATATGAGGGTGGTCTCTATGGTCTTATGTTGTATGTAATGCAGGTATGGATGGATAAAATGAATCTATGTACTAACTAGTCAATAAGAATGTATTGTATATAGTAGTCGTAGTCTTTTGAACAGCTTCAGACACACCGCCATGTTGCTTTTGCTGCAAAGATTAAGTATCAGCTTGAAAAGTAATCTAGTAGGTATCTCTTTATAAAATGAAGTATTACATGAAGTTTTGTTATTATTACTTAGCTAGGCTATAAGGAATAAGTACTATTACCTCATTATATTACGCATTGAATAATGCAAGGAAAATTTTGATGGGAAATGTGTTATCTATAATTACGCACGATAAGTGTTAATGTGATTCTATTAGACGTTTGTAATTTGTATGTGATTGTTGTGCTCCTATTTAGGTGTCTCAACCAAGTTTGCGGGATCAAGCTGTAACGATTTAGTTTGTATTGGCGATGGAGCTAGCATTATTTCAGGCCATTACGATAAGCGTATAAGGTTGTTACATTGTTGTTATTGTTGTTGTGAACTCAATTCTAATAAAATGCATTCATTAAAATGGTGCTATCTATTAAATAAATATTTGCTCGATTGCATAATGTTTCCAGTGTTTAATTGTTACAATGTGCTAGGTTCTGGGATAGAAGAATGGAAAGTCCCACACAAGAAGTCAGTCTTCCGGGCAAAATAACTTCATTAGATTTATCGCTGGATCAGAATTTCCTTCTTGCTTCCGTCCGTGATGACAGCATAGAAGTGCTTGACTTGAGGATGAACACCGTCGTTGGACAATATGGGTAAGTTGAGATTGCACGAAAAATTCCATTACCGTATTACATAAATAATTGTACTAAAGCGTATAATGCACTTGAATGTACATATTAACTTACCTACATGATTCTGGGAAATGTAGAATGTACTCAATGCACTGTATGCATTTTTATTAAATATTGATTGAAAATGTGCATTTTTCATAAAAATAATGGGATGAAATGGTAACCAAGTTGAAAGCAGTAATCGATTTGTAATGCAATTTCTCGATGGACTAATTTTATGTGGTTTTTAATGACATTACCTACTATTTTACATGATGCTCTCCGAATCTAATTTACTCAACAGTGCTGAAGGATTTAAAGTGTCTTCTGATTTTTGCCGTGCCTGCTTTTCACCTGATGGTCAGTTTATCGCCTGTGGTGGAGCCGATGGCTCAATTTTCATTTGGAATGTCATGGAAAATAAATTGGACACAATTCTCAAGGAACACACGTAAGTTTTGTTCTCGTCATTCCATTTTCTTCTTCTCTTATAGTACTAGTACTTCGTTATACGTTACAAACGATACGATATGACTTAATGTGTCCCATTTATTGAGTACCGTGCGGCAGAACGACCAGCGTGAACTTAGCATCACAAATCCCGTTCCTTTCCTTTCCTCTAATGTCTAATTCGATTCATTCCTTTCCCATCGTATACGAATACTAGGTATTCACATTTAATACTCACATTACATTATGCATACCTCTATGTACACTCACTCTGTGTGTTTCTACTACTACTACACTACTACTACTTGTATTGTGCTTGTGTTGTATTAGTATTATGTGATGATGTCAAGTGAAGTCAGTCAGTTCAGTATCTCTGTATAGAATTATATTATTATATGATGAACATAATACACTAACTAAAAAAGTAAGCCTCTCCAATAAACCAACGCTGTAGAAAATGGCATATGTAGTAGTAGTAGTAGTTGTAGTAGTAGAAGTATAAGTAGTAAGTAACAGAATAGAAATATCTGTGCAAACATTTTATAGGCTCTAAGCACTTTACACTACAACTAGTAGGAGTGTTATTTTATATCACCATTGTGTTAAAGCTTATCATCTGACTATTTCCTTGACTCGAATATGCTGTGTGTGCAGAGATATAGTTGAATTCTGATTAGCATCTGGGAATCATCCAATTATCATTCCTATTACCTCTATTATCACATTAGGGCATCACTTAATGTGACTTTAGCCATTCTATGTACTACTACTACAATATTCCACTAAGCAAACTTACCTGTTCGTTATGCATTAGTATGTACATGTCTCTGCGTGTATTGTTGTATGTTTAATAGAACTTAAGTTAATGTGCACTGTGATGTTTTATGGGACTTTATTTAGGGCGGCGGTTGGAGCTGTTCACTGGCATCCTAAAGGAGTTTCTCTGGTTAGTGCAGACCGCACGAGAAAGACTATTGTATGGACTCCCTAATTTAGAACATGATTTCACATCTTCTCCAACAATATTTTCATGTTATCTGCTGATGTAATGCATTAGACTACAAAATGTGGCTTTATTAGGTATATTCCTAGGTTAAATATGTAATCCAACGATGAGATCAAAATATATTGGCTGAAACTACCGTAAAATAACACTTGCTTTGTCTACTCTTACGTAAGAGTATGAACAAACCTGATATAATGATAATAAAACTAAAACTGCCTTATAAACATACTAAACATATAGTGACACAAAAAGTCACGACATAAAATATCATAAAAATACCTAAAGGTTCAGGCTATAATTAGGTAGGTATTGTTTTGTGGATGTATTAATTAATAGACATAATAAAAAATACAGTAAATACGTAATACAAATACCCACACAGTGTTAATTAACGTTAACTACTGATTCTGATTTGTATTGGATGTCCTGATTTTGTCATGTTAATAAAGCCAAACATTGAAACACGTACTTGACTAGGTATAGGTATCTTTTTGTATTTAATTTCTTATTAGAAAGATTTGCACATGTTATGCAAATGTACTTATTTACCTGCAAAAATAAGTGTAACGTTATTATAGTAAATGCATTATGTCATAATTTTAGTAGTTCATGTAATCATGTTTTATCACTTTGTACTGGAAGCACCGGGTCATCGCATTTGATATTAATTTTAGCTTAATGATTAATCAACGTAGTCAAATTGTCTCACTAATTAAGAATGTAGTGACAGTGTCTTGTCCTTGTCGTAATTTTTGCTATTAATTTATTGTTTACGGTTTATATTGTAACATTCGGGTAAATAGGATTACGGATTTTGGTGTATGTATTACTTTACTACTTAAATAAGTTAGCCATGTGTACGTAATAATTACTAGTACCTAAGTTTGTGTATGTCTTAAATTAGTGTTTAGCTGGGTGTAGCCACAAGACGCAAGAAGGATAATTATTACGGAACGAAAGAAGAATGTAGAGCAAAGCCAAGCAAAGTGCGAAATGATTTTAGTAAATTATAATTTTATTAACAACAGTGCAACTGCATTGACAAGAGATTGTGAACTACTATTATAAGTAAATGGATGTAATTGTAAAAAATTAGGCTGTTATACTACTATTCTTGTTCATGAGAGATTTCCCATCAAAACGTAAATGTTATATGATTCTGGTTAATTGTCTTTTACGTTAACTTAAATACTTTCGCAGTTGCACGTAATTGTATACCTACTCATTCAAACTTCTGTGATGTGATGATGTAATATTATTATAAGAAAAGAAGAAGAGGTAAAAAGTTAAGCTGTACTCCTATAATTAGGTGGATATGTATGTTATTATACTTATTATGTATACTGTACATTACATGCTGACGTATGGAAAGCCTGTCTATGTTTGTACACGGCTTTATGTACTGTTCTTCGTTCGTATGTTATATTCATATACGTATACGGGCTGCGTTTAACTTTAACTTTAACACAATAAACAAGTTCGACTATAAGGAAATGTTGAAAAAGTAATTTAATTTGAAGAATGAATTTATAAACGATGAAGCAAAAGGTAATGCAAATTACACACGCGATTGTGGTAAAGTCAACGTAACGCGAGTTAAAAACTTAACTTTGTTGTTATTTTACTTATACTAAAAGGCAGAGAGAGACAGGGGTCTGCATAGACTTACATTATGTAATAGTAATAACATATTGTAACTGCTATACACAGTGCCATATTTAGTTAGTTATAATTTATAATATGGAAAGGAAATGCAGTGGTTGCTGTTCTTGTATTAGTGGCCTTTGGTTATTGCTGTGTGATGTGATGCGAGCGATAGTCGGGCACGAGGATGTGAAGATTTCCAACTATTTTGCCTTTATTATAGGGGAATATGTGGAAAATGTGTAGCATGGACTTGTCCGAGTTCGTTTCATATCCGTAGTGCAAACTATAAACCTAAACGGTCTCTTATAAGATTTCCTGCCGTGTACTTGTAGTTAGTGTATAATGCTGTTGTGTGATGTGAGCCTTTTAATTTAATATACCAGGATAGATAATAACATTTCACATACACCTACAAGAAAAAAGGCAGTTTGTTTTAAAGTTTTCCAAAAGAAAACAGCAAACTAACTAAACTAAATGTAAGTTCTTTTCTTCTATATGTGTGTGTATTTGTGCACTGCTGCTTCAATCACACGGCACACTCAGGCCAGCAATTGGCGAGCGTTGCATGTTTGCAATTCACTTCTCTAGAACTTACACGCTTGTTTTAAGTCGTTTAGTGATCATAACAGTAACATCGTGTAATAAGCACTGTACTGTTATCGTTCAAATAAAAATTCCCACTTTAGGCTTATTTAGTTATGAATATAAATAATCCAGCAATTAACAACTTTTTTAATTGCTTTTAGTAGTTGCAACAACTACAGTATAAATCAGATCGTAAACGTAGCCAAATACCTAAGCCTAAAGCTAAAGGAGAAATTTATAAATGTAATTATGTATGCAGGAACGCACTACTTAAACTACTAACTGTAATGATGCACCTCCACAAAACTCACTGAAACATATACATAAATCTTGCATTTTTATTCCGTATAGGATGGAAATGGTTTATTGCAGGGCGAGGGTCACTTACTAATTAATTAAATTTGTCTATCAGTGAATTGCAAGAGTGAAGTCTGAGAAGTGCAACAGTAATTCATCCTACGCCTAATTTAAGTTGTTATTGAAAAGCTACCCATGCGATGGACACAGCAAAAGCCGGTACAGTGTGATGACGCAATTGACACGTGGTTTTGGCCTATATGCGTAATGTTAGCACGGCAGTAAGTTTCAAGCTGGAACCAACTGGAAGTGCAACATTCCAGTATACCTTATGCGTAAAACCGACTAAAACGACACATGTCGTGTTTTGTTGTATAGCATCATGACTTACAGAGCTGTTTTTGTCTGTTAAACAGTATGGTGTTTTTACTGGATAGCATTGTGCCTTTTAGTACTGGGTACGGCCGGTAAACATTATGTAAACAGCAATGCAATAATAGATCAATAATAATCCAATTTTAAATTGAGAAAGTCATTTTAATCAATAATTCCTTATCAAAATATAAAACATTAAACAAAATATATTATTGGAAATATATGGTCTTCTCTATACCCATTTCAAATGTTTTATCCATTTTCTCTGGGTTTGTAAATTTCATCTTAAGTGTATTTATATTTATAGTAGATAGTTGAACAGGAGAATTGTTTTAGTTCATGAAGTTCATCTGTTTCTTAAATTGAACACTTAAAACGAGGTGACCAAATCCATCAGTTTTTGAACAGCAGCTAAAAGATAATAAACATTATTGTTATTATATATTATTAACTGATGTCATTACCAGTATTTACAAATGTCCGGACATTTATAAATACTGATAATGACATACAAGTTAGAAAACTGAATTGTGAATAAAAGGTAATTTGAATTTAATGAAATATGATGTTTAGAGTTACCTAGTAGGCTCAGAACTGTAAATTTTTTACATCGGTGATCCAAACCTCTGATTCCACTGGTGATAATAAAGATTGGCTTTCTTCATTTTTCATCATCAACTCTTCTGGACTATAAGGTTTACAGTTGACAGTCAATTCTAGGATAATGTAATAACATAGATAAAAGTTATTATGTAATAGCAAAATACAAAGCAATTTTTGGAAAGTATTTGTATTCTTTCAAAATTACATTTTAGTAAGGACGTTATTTGTTCTTGCGCTGAGTCTTGTCCACCTTCTCATCTAAGGGGTCAATCTTCTGGAGTAATAATGGTAACATTCCGTGAAACGACGGCATAATAAAGAAATAGAAAGTTTTTAAACATGTTTGTCCGGACAAACGTTTTAACATATTCAATTTTTAAGAC
>JAQFYB010002784.1:0-22511 GCA_034694085.1 Pogonognathellus longicornis | reverse complement strand
GATGAAGAGCAGCCAGCAGTATTGGGCTGGCCTGTGTTGGCTCGGTACTGGCACAGTGAGGGTTTTTGGCATTGGGTAAGTATTGGGTTCGTGTGCAAACCATATCATTCGCCAATACTACTTAGCCATTACTGGTACATCAGAACGCCAGAACTAAATGTTCGTCGGGAAGAAGGTGAACAAAGAACCTTAACAATTTGGTCCGACAGATGCCCTGCTCAGAATAACAATTTTTCGACTGTTTGTTTGTACAAGTTTTTGATTCATGAGGGATATTTCTCTGAGGTAATATTACAGTTGCAATAAAATATTATTTAATAGCTCTACTAAATTTGTTACACAGATCTGTAAAGAACTTTGTTTATAACAGGTCAACCAGAACTTTTTAGTCTCGGGTCACACATTCTTATCCAGCGATCGTCATTTTGCAGCCATCGAAAGAGCCCAGAAAAATGAGTCAGTACATAATCCGGATGACTGGGTGAGCATAATTCAACAGGCTCGTGTGAATCAGCCATTTGAAGTAGTCCAAATGCATTTCAACGATTTTTTCAACATCAGCTCACTAAAAACCTTGATACCTAAACCGCGTAACTTTTTGGTTACCCACTATCATTGGATTCAGTCCAGGAGATGTAGTCCATCAGTATTAAGGACTAAAACAGATTATATTGAAAATACCCCATAGGTCACTCATCAATTACGCACCGCCAATGGTGGAAGAACCAGAATAGTGAATAGACCCGAGTGGAGTCCTGTATGCTTGCACAACTTTCAGTTACCAGCGTTGTATGAAAACTTGTTGCCGGTATGCCCTGACAAGCTTGCTGATATTCGAAGCATGATGGAGTACTTGCCAACAAGGAAACAAGAATTCTTCGCAAGATTAATAAATAATTAATATAATCTCAATAAAATAGAATTTGTAAATCCAGGTACCTGAGTATTAGTAGCTAGCATCGATACACACAATGTGTATGCGAAATATATTATTTAAATGCTGTTTCGAATGTAGTTTCGCTACAATTGTTAATATAATAAGATTTCGGATAATTCTCGACCCTGTAATTTGTTGATTTTAGCATTTTTTTTCTCTTGGTAACAATTATTGATAATTCTCTCCGAGTTTGGGCGTTTGTACGGGGAGGTCTTCATATGTACTTTTATTATTTAATCTACAACAACTAAAAAATAGTGTTGAATGAAGTAGATAGCTATGTTCCCACAATGGAACTTTTTTTAATGTTCCCACAAATCATAACCCGCGCTTCAAGTCATCATCAGATGACAGAGCAATCTATACTGTAACTTTGCTATCACCTCACCACATCAAAATCTCTTCCCTTCGTCTTTGTGCCTCTGGTTTAAAACCGAAGAAAAGAAGTGAAAGACAAGAAGATTGTTTAATGTAGCACCCAATCACCAGTCATACTCTCATACTGTAACTTTGCTAGCAAATTACCACAGCAAAATCTCTTCACTTCCCTCTAAAATAAAACAGAAAGGAGCAGAAGACAAGAAGATTGTTTAATTGAGCACCTAATCACCAGTCAAAAGTAGAGGTAGGTAAGTGTTGTTTACTTACACTAGATATTATTTTATTTTTAAATAGATTCTTATCCAATAAATTCTAACCATGCATGAAATTGTGAAATATGCGACTCAAAAACAATGAATTACTGTATTTCAGAAGTACTCTAGATGGCTGTCATTTTGATTCCTGAGTTTCGAGTACCCCGTCAAGCGTTTAGAGTAAACGGTATAAGTCCAGTGACAGTGTGGAGTGTAGATGATGTCGATGTCTTCAAGAGGCTAACGGGGTACGGTAATCTAAACTCAGGAATCAAAATGGCCCCCATCTAGAGTACTTCCGAAATAAACTAATTTTAAACCTCAATTGTCCCGATAATAATGCTTTCTGCGATTGTGCATGTTTGATTGACAATCCCATTTTCTGAGCATGGATGTGTTGCAGTGAAAGAGTCATGGTTAGCGCTTTCATCAATTCTCATATGTACATTCAGCTTCCACGTTACATTACTTACTTTCAAAACAATGTAAAATTAATATACCATATATTTCCCATTAAACCGTAGCACGTTTTATCGAAAATTGGAGGTCGCACCCCTACGGTTTATTGGAAACTACGATTTATCAAAGTACAAAACTCCTCGGGCCATTAATACTTTAAGCTACACCTGTTCAGTTTTTTACGAATATTGTTTTCCCTTTAAAAATAGCAAATGCAAATATGAAGTATGAATTTCTTTGTCATGATTTACGTCTGAAACAGTGTAGTCTGTAGTACAAAAATGATTTAAACAACATTGTGTAATAGGCATTAGGTATAATATGTACAACCAAAAGTTTTCTAGACGATGTTGCGAAAATCTGGCTTATGTTAAGTTTGCATGTATATAGCGACCAAAGTTTGATGGGCAAAGGTTTAGTGGAAGTGTATTCAACTGTTCTTTCGTAACAAGTAATAGTTTCCGAATATATACCCGAATAACAATTTAACGTTTTCATGCGTTCATCTTTGGTTCATTTCTGGTTTTTATCGTATTCGTCAAAATAGTACATACAATATACGTACAGTGAAGGAAATTTTAAGGCGAAGAAAAATTGAAGACTGATACAACGCATAATGGACGTGCTAAAACCATTGTAAATCATACGTTCATTAATCGTAAGAAACAATCGAATACAGAACGCATAATGGTCGTGCTAAAATGGTTGTAAATCATACGTTCTTTGATGGTCAGAAAAACTCGAACACAGAACGCGTAATGGACTTGCCGAAATGGTAGTAAATCCTACGTTCATTAATGGTCAGAAATAATCGAATACAAAACGCATCAAATGCGCAAAAATAATACCGTTATTTTGTGTACACGCCTTTTCTTCTGTGGCGCTTATAGCTGTTTAATATGCAGAAAGAATCAACATGAGCAGCAAACGGTCGTTCCAAAGAAAAATTAAATTACAATTTCAAAAAACTAAAGCAATAGTTGCAGGTCTTAAAAGTTGGAAACCATTGCCCAGTGAAGTTAACCTTGACGAATATAATTTGAGTGAGGTAAGTATAACTTCAGGAAACAGTTACGGATTAAAAGTCAGTCATGCAATAGTACATCAGCCAATAGTTGAAACATCAATACCAAAAATCAATTTGAGAAACCTAGATCTTGAATTTCAAACTCAAATAGCTAAATGGGCATGCATTAACAACATTATACACAGTTCGCTTGACAGTTTACTTAAAATATTAAAACTGCATTATAACTGTCACGCCAATTTACCTACAGACAGTCGCACAGACAGACAGTTTGCTAAAAACACCAAGGAAGGTAAACAGTGTACGATATGTTCAACCAGGTCAATACTATCATTTTGGAATAAAGAAAGGAATCGAAAAGTTAATTGATCAACATAAGAGCGATTTAACTAAAATTGCAATTCAAATTGGAATTGACGGTATACCACTTACAAAAAGTTCAAGACAGCAATTCTGGCCGATCTTGTGCAGAGTAACATCAATTGATAATTGTAAACCCTTTTCCGTAGGTATATATTACGGAAATGCTAAACCAAGCTCGTCGCAAGAATATTTAAGAGAGTTTGTATCAGAGTTACAAGAAATCACAAATACAACAGTAATTAAAAACTATAATAACAAGTTTATATCAATTAAAATTAATTCCATTATCTGTGATGCTCCTGCGAGAGCATTTATTACAATTATTAAAGGGCACAATGGATTTTACGGTTGTGGCAAGTGTGTTCAAGAAGGAAAATATTTTAAAAATAGAGTTGTTTTTAATGAAACAAATGCACAAAGAAGAACTGACTTTAACTTCCGTCAACAAACGCAAGAGGAGCATCACACTGGTACAAGTGAGTAAGTGAAATTAAATATTGATTTAATTAACCAAATTCCGTTCGAATATATGCATCTTGTTTGTCTTGTTGTGACAAGGAAACTGCTAAATCTTTGGGTGAAAGGAAAGGTCGTCATGTTCAAGTTAAGTGCTCGTCAATGTGAACTGATCTCAAAAAACATTGAATACTGCATTAAGTTTGTGCCACGAGAATTTGCAAGAAAGCCAAGGGCTATAAAATATCTCGATACTTGGAAGGTAACTGAATTTAGACAGTTTCTTCTTTATTCTGGGCCAGTAGTTCTACGCGATATTTTACCTAATCCTTACTATGAACATTTTTTGTGCTTACACTTTGCCATTACTATTTTGTGTCATAAAAAAGATTTCAAAGCCAAAAATAAGTATGCAAATGACTTACTACTGTATTTTGTAGAACACTTTGCGTTATTATATGGACCAGAACATATGTCTTACAATGTGCATGGTCTGGTTCATCTGGCTGAAGATTGCAAAAATCTTGGAAATTTAGATAGTTTCAGTGCATTTTGTTTTGAGAATCATCTTGGTCAAATAAAAAGCTTAATCCGTTCAGCACGCAAACCATTAGAACAAATTTGTAACAGAATTACGGAAACGGAAAGTTTTAATTACGATGAAACGCTTCAACTTGAATCGACCGTAGTGTTTAAACATAGCCTTAAAATTTCAAAATTGAACACAGATTTTCAAGAGTATATGAAAGCAGAATTTAAAGATTTCACCCTTAGCATATCTTGTGGTGATAACTATTGCATTTTAAAAGACGGCAGTATTTTAAAGATTTAGTTGTTCCTAACCTTTGAGGGCCAACAGTACATTTACGGGAAAAAGTTTCTATCTTTAACACCCTTTTAAAAAGTTCCATCTTACTCATCAATATTAAATATTTACCAGTGTTCGAATTACAATGAATATGATGAGAAATATCCGATTGATAATGTTGCCAAGAAATGTTTCGTTCTGCTTCTAAAAAATAATTGCTGAGTTTCTTTTCCCTTAAATCATTCTGAACAGACGGAACGATGAAATATTTAATAGTTGAATTTCCAACCTCCAAAACAATCGCGATTGTTCATTCTCTTTGGATGATTGGTGAGCATAAATGCTTTTGGCCACCCTATGGAAGTAACGGGATGAAAATTAAGAAGGCGTTGCTTAAGTCGGAATTGCCAAATACAGAAACCTGGGAAACGTACGACACCAACATCAAAGATAGAACTGGTAGTGATATTTTTTAAAGCTAATTTGAGTTTAAAGAGTAGATTTAATTTAGATAATTAATATTTTAGATGACTACAACCTGGCCGTCAGAATGCTAAGAAGGTGTGAATGTGAGTCAGATATAAATAGTGAAAAAGATGAATCTTCTGGAAGATTAAGAAAACGCACACAAACTTCTACATTACGCCTTTCTTCTCATGAGAGTTCCGATGACGACACAGAAGGCATTAATTTGCGTGGAGCGAAAAAAAGTCGTACTACAGGGTCTCACAGTACAAACGAGGCTCTAGCCAGGCGAAGAAACTCATTCCTCTCTTCCACCGTCTTACAATCCAACTCAAGATGATGTAAAATATAAAATAATTTGTCGAATTACTCTGTAAAATGATTTTAATATTTTGTAACAGTGCATATTATTTTGGTAGATTGCTAGCCAAAGTGATTTGAACTGGCCATTCACTTCGCCGTCTACAGAAAATGTAACCATAGGAGAAAACATTTCGTTGGCAACTCCCCCAACAAATGACTTATTTTATTGCAGCGAGTCACCAATCAAAATTCAAATGAATATCTTAATGGTAACTTGTTTCCTTGTTATACAATTTTGTAGTGATACATACTGTGAGACAAAAAATAATATACAAATTAAAAATGTATGTTCAATATAGGTCCCCAAAGTACTTTTAATGAGGGACATGGAGAGTACTCTCACCAAACTAGTTTCCAGTCCACCAACTACAATACGGTAGGCACTTTAACCCCCTCGAAAAAAAGTACGTTCATCTATATTTTCTAGTCATACACTAAACAGTTGTACATAATAAAATATTACATAATTTTTAATAAAATAAGTTTTAATAATATGGTAGGTTTTGAAGAAACTATGATTTGGAATGTTACTCTCCTGAATGCAAAAATGGACAACATGATATCTCTACTGAATGTTCTCGCCAACAAAAGCAATTTGTCCGGTCAAGAAAATGAAGAATACTATGATTTTAGCAAATACCTTCCGTTAAAAACTGATTCTGCTTTTCAAGAATTCAAACTGAAGCTCTTGAATGAACCAAACGCCAAAATTAATTTGGTAAAATCATTTAAAAATCTTGCAGCAAATGAATGAAATTTAATTTACATTGTTTAATCTTTTAAATAAAGCAGCTGTCAACTTTGGGTGGTGATACTGTACGAGATACTACAAAACGAGTAATGAAAGCAATTCTGACCTACGAGTTAGCTAGCAAATATAATTATGCTGGCAGGAAATTAAAATTTGCTTTTTCTGTGTCTGTATTAAAACAATGTGTTTGTGGTAAGTCACAATTAAATTAACAGTTTACAATTGATTTTGATACATTTGTGTTTCATTTTGTCATTTAATTTTTAGTTGCTGTTAAAAAGAACCCTCGATTATTAGGAACAAGTGACAAGGACGTTGAAAACATCATAAAAGAATGGCTGAAATCTGCTCCGGGCAAATTAAAAAAGTGATCATTTAATAGAAGCACTTTATAAGATACATGTTTATGTAAAAATCAATTGTTGCCACAAACAGACTTTGCTATAAAACTACATCGATCCTTATAAACTTTTCCTGTTTTAACCTCCCCGTGAAATTCAGTATGGGGTTTTTATTATATATTTTATTAAAAAGAAGATTGGATTAAGTTATAGCTTTAATTAACGCAATTGCGAGTGTAATTTATTTTCAATTTAAAAAATTGTTTGATATTTTTCAATATATTTCATATTACACTTTTAGTTATTTTATAAAAAATACGGCCTAGAGAATTGTTCTGTTTCTCAACTATTAGCTCTGTATTTGCAAATATCTGTATTAATTCTATTATAATTAATTATAAAAACAAATTAATGTCAATGCCTATCAAAATACTCATTGCGTGGTATTTAATTAAATTTTAAAGTATGTACCGTTTTGTTTAATACAAAACATTATTTGTTAGTAAATAAAACATTTTGTCAAATGCAATTAAATGAATCTGTAAATGATTGCTAATAAATTGATTAAAATCGATTAAAATATATGGATGCAATAAAGGTGTATAATTGGTTTATTACACACGTAATATGAACGCATATTTAACCGTTTTAGCATCCGTAGCTCGATGTAATAAACGCTCATCACACCTAAGAAGTACGTTCGGAAAACGCATATCCAAACGTTCTGTGTGCGCTGAATATAGACATTTGAGGGCGACAAAGTATATGCAAATGAACGCTCTAATACAGTACAAAACACGTTAAAGTATTCAAGCGACCGTTTTTTTCTAACGAATTAAAAACGCTTACCTAACGTAGCCGTGCTATTCGGGTAGTATACACATTGCACTGGCGTAGCCGGTGGTCAAGGGATAAATTGCCCCCCACCCCCGAAATGCGAAAAAAATAGATTATGTATTTTAACAAAATTGTATCAAAAACATCACACGGTGCGCGAATTTTGTGTTTTATGTTACCTTTTTTGTAAATTTGCTCAAAGTTTTCTCGTTTCATGCAAAAATCAGCAAAATATACCTCAAGTTTTGAGTTTGCCCCCCCCCCCCGAAACCAAATCTTAGCTACGCCTATGACACACCTTATACCTAATACTGATTTTAAGTTAACCAACCACTATTGCCAGACAGTAGTATTTTAACCAGCAGTATGACAATTCATTAATAATTTTTCGCAGTTTGGACAATACTAAATCCATTTTCAAGTAGATCAAAGTGCAACTCAACATTTGAATTAAAAAATCATTTGCAACCATTGGACAATTGTTTAATAAATATTAAACAATATTTTCCATTAGCAATATGACACGGACTTTAATGAATTTGCAACACTTGTTATATTGGTAAAATATTAGATCGATATACTAAAAAGTATTTTTATTACGTTATGTATCAACAGTGTATATACCTATTGGCTTTTGATGGGAATTGTTTCATCAAATATCATACAAATGTCAGCACAACGAAAAACATGTGACGACTTATGTGGCACATCCGACTCCTTCTGATTTTTCTAAATTTTTTATGTCGTAGTAGAGCTTGCCTCAATATAGAATTAAGGATGAATAGGGTCAGAATTCCCTAGTTTAATTGGTTTTGGACGCTGGAGTCGATTGACGAAAATCCACGTATTTATAACTTTGAGAAATGGAGAGTTTTTCAATAAGTGCATTTAAAAAAATCGTGGAAGCGAAACCAGCGAAACGAATTGCAATATGAATTACCTCCCTCCCTGCTTCAGAAATAGCCTTTGGATTGGTACCAACTACAATCAACTGTATTCACTTTAACAAACGAAAAAAATTGAAAAAAAATTAAGCGATCCGATTTTCATTTACTTATATTTAGTGCTGATTAACGATATATCGTTAAGCGTTAGCGATACGATACTCTAACGATACGATACTCTAACGATACGATACACAACGATACGATACTCTAACGATACGATACACTAACGATACGATACACTAACGATACGATACATAGCGATATCATCGCGATGCTGTCAGTGCTGCACAGTGTCGGAAAATTTTCTACACTTAGAGTCGGACTGACAGTAGTGATGGTGTGTATGCATTTCTACTTAACTTTACATGCTGATTGCAATGCAACTAATTAAAAATTCTGCAATTAAATTTAAAATTGCAATTTGGCGCCTTTTTCATTGTCTTGTCATTTGTTATGACAAAATGCAATTCTACTCAACTTTTCATGCTGATTGCGATGCAACTAATTAAAAACTCTGTAATTAAATTTAAAATTGAAATTTGGCGCCTTTTTTATTATCTTGTCATTTATTATGACAAAATGCATTTCTACTCAACTTTGCATGCTGATTGCGATGCAACTAATTAAAAACTCTGCAATTAAATTTAAAATTAAAATTTGGCGCCTTTTTTATTTTCTTGTCATTTATTATGACAAAATGCATTTCGATTTTTTCGCGCTACGCGCGATTTTTAATTAAATTTCGCCCAAATTTGCAAAAACGTTTCGCGCTACACGCGAATTTAATGCATTTTATACTTTTTTCGATTTGAGCATCAAATGGTATTTTAGGTGTTTAGTCTGCACTCTTCTTTAGGAGTTCTTTAGTACCGACCGCCGAACACTGTTCCTCACGGCCGGGACAAGCTTGTTACGGCACTGTCTAGGTTCTACGGGAATGAATGGCTATCTGCCGCCAGATTCCGGACATTGATAAAGTATTTCGTTGATTGCTTTAAAATGTAATAATCTTTTTCTTCGTCAAAAGAATGACTAGAGATTCTTAACCGCTTTTCAATGCATGGAGAAGTATCGATGTTACATAGTATTTTGTACTGTTTCACCAATTTCCCCACTTTCATAGTCGACATAAAACGCCGACACAGTAGTATACATGCGTATAATAAATAATAACAGCAGAACAATAAATATGAAAGATGAATACAATTTTATACGTACATAAAGAAGCAGATATTTGGCATAACGCCTAAGATTACTATTCCTATGTATTATGTGAATGTTCAAATAAAACTCAAACTTGACTAAATAGTTATAAAAGCCAGGTTTCTGTTGTGCTAAAACGTGCAATATAAAAACCTCCCAATGGTACGTAGATGAACAAGCAGATATTTGACAAGTATAAAGCTTACCCAATCTCAACCCATTGGCCAGCCCAAATATTCTTAAATATTTTCACAAATTACTTACATTATCATTCAAAGTATTATCTATATTGCTATTCATTCACAACACAATTAGTTTGGACGGAAAGATGGATCGATTTATGAAAGTATAATATGTAAAGTAGTCGGTAAATCAAAAATCAATGAGCACGATATTGGGAACTAGTACAGCATAAGAGGTATAACAAACCATCCACTAGATTATTTAGTACATTTCAACATGATTATTCCTATATGTTATGTGAATGTGCAAATAAAATAAAAACCTGACTAGTTATGAAAGCCAGGTTTCTGTTGTGTTAAAATGTACAATATAGCAACCTCCCAATGGTCAAGAGGCATAGCTTGTACCTACGCGTTTATCGCCTACCATCCGAGAGTATATATAATACAAGTTAAGCTACATTACAATAATCATTTGATTTATCGTGAAGCCCTCACATTGTAACGTTAAAGAAGCGAGCAGTGTCTTGAAATTCATCGATAAAAATTTTGAATACTTATTTGTCATTTAGATGTGAAATAGAATATTGTGATAATGGTCGATATCATTTAAAAATAAATGTAAATCATTGGAAACGTCAAACCAAGTTAAATTTTTATATAGTCCACTGAGAGTATTATAGAATATTTTAAAACCTCTGAATAGAATATATTCTATAGAACTTAATATGAATACATATTATTTGTTTGTAATTTTTACAATTTTGAATACTTTTCAACACATTTGGAGTGAAAAGCAGTATTTGGATTTAAATAATCATTTACAACCATTTGATAATTGTTTAGTCAATATTCTTATACATGAACAACAATATGCAGATTTCAAAGAATTTGTAACCCCCGTTTTATTGGTAAAATATTCGATAATAAATTACAAACATTACGGACCGCACATCGTTTGGAAACTGCAAAATGGAACAAGAGAGTTAATAGACGATGCCATAATGTCTCCACCTTACGCATGGCAATGTATTCTTCATGTATATTTGTATCCATCGTCCCACATGCGTAAATACTCTCTACAAGACCTGAACAATTTATTCCCAAGAAACACTCGCTGGTTTTGGAATCATTTCATGGACTCGGACGAAATATTCTTTTTTGATTCAGCCCTTAGGGGAATGGATATTCACAGAAATGAAATGTTTGTGATGGTCATTGAAGATCATCATGTCATGAAGGAAGATTTAGATAATTGGATTTGTGGTGCAACGACATTTTATGTCACGAGTGAAAACCCTCCTAGAATTGAACTCCTTCTGATCATGGAACATGATATTATGTCTTTCGAGATTTATATTATTATTGAACCACTGGGCTGTCGCTATGATAAAAAAAATATAAAACTGATTACTTTTAAAGGAGCATACACAAGAGAGGGGTTAAATGAGAAATGGATAATTCGTTATACAAAAGACAAGGACCAAGCTCTTGCTGGAAGCATTTATGTTAGGAACACCAAAGTGTTGATAGAAAAATTGCTTCCGGCGGAAGAATTATCGTTTAAAGGATTTCATTTAAATAAATACGATATAAATTTAGCGCTGTTGCAAACAATTATTATTAATTCAAGTTCCATTTCATTGAAATCAAACTTCGTTCCAACAACAATAATTAAATTTGACAGTCGATATTCAACTTTTTTTATTCTGAACTATGAACATTTTCAATTTATAACATGTGATGGGGTAATAGATCAAGACAGATTTACTTATTGGTATTATGTATCATGCTACGATATCCCATCTTGGATTTTAATTCTTTTTAGTTGCCTTGGTGTCTCACTGTTTATCAAATGCGTCTACAAATTCCAGAAAATCAATGTAAAATCATTCAGTGTAACATTTCAAAGTCTGTTGGAACAAGGAGCTGACACGGCAGTAAATTTCAAAAAGGTTACGTGTCTTTACTTTGTATGTGGAACGTGGATTTTGATGGGAGTGGTTTTATCAAATGCTTACAAGGGATCCAATATCACCGGATTATCCGCGCCACGAAAAATAAATACAATCACAAATTTTAGTCACTTGGTGGAATATAATTATTCTCTCTATAGTCCCTCTAGCCACCACATCAATTATTTTTACTATAAGAGACACGAATACAAAAAGCCATACGAAATGACCAATTTTTACGATTACGTGGTGGGAAGCGATATTTTTGAAAAGTTGGCCAACGCCGATAAGAAACTTCAAGATACTGTTAGGATTATACTTTCTCAAATAACATTTCCTGAAAGTGTAATGCAATCCAAGTCTATTGTATTATTGCCTGACGACCTTTTCGAAAGTATTTTAACGTGTAATAAAACAGCGTTTGCAGACTGGTCTGGAAATATAGATACATTGTATTTAAAACTGAAAGCAATTCGCGGTTCAATCCCTGGACTTGTTAAAAGCGAAGAAAAACTATTGGAAACAACAGTTGGATGGAATATTGCATATAAAATAAATCCAATCTTTATTTCTAACTTGAGATATTTGCAACATTCAGGAATTGTACAAATCTGGAAGTCTGTTGTCGCGACTCGTGATCTTCATCAAAGCAATTTCAGGAATCTCACCTTGTCAGATTTAGATGAAGCCAAAAGTATTGGCATTTCTGATAACTTGTCCTCGATTTTTATCATCTACATTTTTCTTTCGTGCTTTAGTTCATTTTGCTTTATAATAGAACTTATAATGAAATTTGTTAACGATCAGCAAGCAAAGTTAATGCATTTGTTGGCATTTTGGGATATTTCTTACGAACGTTAATATTAATTTTAAACTACTTTGAAACTTCGGTAGATGAACAGTGTTGTTAGTTACTAACGGTTTTAAGGTTTGCCTGCATTTGTGTACATCAGAGATACGTCAAATGAATGTATTGCCAGGCATAACATTGAACTTTGATTCTGCTCCTAAAGCAATTAAACAGCCTGCACTCATTGGTTGCACCAGGTCCATGAAATTATATGTACAAAATAAAATTGCAGCCCTATTCTATCATTTTATTTACCTATTGAAAAATAATTATATTCCTTGAAGAAAGTGTTCATATGAAGCTGTACGAATTGCCTTGTGTAACTTTTTATTACCGTCACAAGTAGTTATTCGAGTACCATAATATAGTATACAAGTATATATGTACTTTTATTATTTAATAGTATATAAAAACATAAAATACAATTGCTTGCTGCATTTGAGTCCCGTGTATACAATAAAGGTGTTACATTAACGTACGGGTTTCTAGAGGGTGTTAATGTCAAGGTCGATAAATACTTAAACTGTTGATTATGATTTTATAAATTGGTTGTCCTAATAATTTTACCACATTATAAAACCGAACTTTGAGTTTTGGTTCAAAAGCACCTAATTACCCACATCAATATTCGGAGAAATTAAAATGAATCTTATTATGCATTATCATTAACAAAACTTGAAATATATATAATACTCACAGCATTAAACATTTATACGGTGAGGTATTTAGGCATCAACTTAGTTTCTTCAACCTATATACACGTAACATAAGAGTTAAAAGAACGTTTGCATTTATTACATACATGTGCACCGGCACATTATCGTGCACCAAATGTACTAGGAATAATACGTATACTTATTCAGACCAGAGTCAGAACAATATGTACGGAAAGAGATCTTTCTCTTTCCAGGTAATAAAGGAATGGTATGAATTACCAATTAGCTTACGAAATGTACCAAAAATAAATCAATTCCAAAAAGTATTATTAACTTACTTATTAGAAATGCAAGCAAGAGAATGTCTGCCTGCAAATTACTGTACAATTTGTGACTATAGTTGCATCATAGATGTTGTAAATGCATCTACTGCCCTTGATTAATGTGTGTTATTTATAAAAGTTAACTACTAGAATTATTGGCAATGATAAGTAAATGAAAAATAATTATTCCATATAAGCCTAATTAAATTATTGCAATTCTGAAGTGTTATATCAGTGAGTGTAAAAACCCTGTGAAGAAAACTTTCTGATTAATAAATTATTATTATTATTATGTAGTTATAAACATAAAATATGCTGTCGATAATACTAATAGAAACAAACTCATCTCATGAGCCCAGAATATTGATCATTATTATTACACAATTATGGTTTTTGAAGACCGCATGCATATCTTGAGCTTTCCTTTATACATATCAAAGCTAGACGATTTTAATTATTTTATTTATTTGCATTGTGGTCAACCACATATTGATAATACAAATTTATATATTTTTTAAAAGTAGGTAAACAATAAAAAATATAATTTATTTTGCAAACATATAGATTCAGAAATCACAAAATTTGAAACAAAAAAGAAATAAAATAACAATTATAATTTTTGTATATAGTGTTGTCATTAATAATAAAACTGAATAATTATTTTACATGAAATTTTGCGAAGTATTACATATTTCTACAGTTATGTGCGAGATCAATTGATCCATATTCATACGATATTATAATCTAAGCGTATGAACAATGGTTTGTATATTCTATATGTAGGTACAATAATAAAAGAATATGTGATCCGGTAAAACAGTGGACAATTGAAAAGCAAGACATGACATGAATATATCCTCGAATGTCCTGCTGAATTATTTAAACCAATTTTAATATACATAAAGTTGGCTGTTTGAATAAACTGACAGAACCCATCAACAAGCGCGTAGCCAGGAATAAAAGTTGGGGGGTGCACAGCAAATTTGTTTACACCCTATTGATTTCTGGTTGGACAAAATTCGATAACAGCAAGCTGTAATGGCATTAATTTAGTGATAACAAACTTATAATCATCAAAATCGGGCGTAGCGGGAAATTTTTTACCAGTTTTTGAACTTTCTGGGCAAAATTATCTACTTTCTTAGATATTCTATGGATTCTGGGGGGTGCACGTGCACCCTGTGCACCCCTCTTTGCTACGCGCCTGCCCATCAAGGCAATACTGTTAAGTCTGTTTGTTGAAATATATTATAGCAACAGAGCGAGCTTAAAAAGTTAAAACATATGTAGTGGCTAGATTAACTGCTATTTTGAAATTAGTGTTACATTGAAACAATATAATATGTATTCTCATTCCGATTCAGGCGCGTAGCCAGGATTGAAAGTTAGGGGTTGCCCAAGTAAACAATATCCAAAAACAAATGCCTTAAAAATGCAATAAAATATTTTAAGGAAGAGAAACCTTGTCATCAAATATGTATATCACATTAATTACCCGATTCCGTTGTGCATATTGCACATTTAGTATATTTTGCATGAGTTTTACACAAAATGTCTAAAATATCTAGTGTAAGCTGTCAAATTTTAGGGGTTGCCCGGGCAACCAGGGCAATCCCCCTCCCTACGCGCCTGTTCCGATTGATCATGTAAATGTTCAGGTAGAGATTACATATCTAGGTTCTACGTGATTGTATGACTATCTTCCGCCAGATTCCGGACCTTGATAAAGTATTTCGTTGATTGCTTTAAAATAATGTTTTGCAATAATATTATCGTCAAACGAATGACTTTAGATTCGTAAACGGTTTTTAATGCTGAAGCGGAAGTATCGATGTTACATAGTATTTTGTACTGTTCTACCAATTTCCCCACTTCCACAGTCAATATAAAAACGTCATGTCTGCAGCATAACATTTTAATGTCTCTTGGATCAAGGGGACGATACTGTGGCAAATTTCAAAAACGTGACGTGTCTCTACTTTGTATATGGAACGTGGCTTTTGATGGCAGTTGTTTTATCAAACGCTTACAAGGTAGTAAGTCATATAATAAATAATAGCAGAGTAACACTAAATATGAAAGATGAATATATATTTATACGTATATGAAGAAGGAGATATTTGATATATTTTTTAACACTATATTACTATATACTACATTGGTATATGTTATGTGAATGTGCAAATAAAACAAAAACTTGACTAGTTATGAAAGCCACGTTTCTGTTGTGCTAAAATGTACAATATAGCAACGTCTCAACGGTACGTAGATGAGCAAGCCGATATTTGACAATTATAAAGCTTAGCCGATCTCATCCCATTGGTCCAGCCCAAATATTCTTAAATCTTTTCATTAATTACATGAAATATCATTATCATTCAAAGTAATATCTACCATGCTATTCATTCACACCACAATTAGTTTGGACGGAAAGATGGATCGATTTCTATAAGTATAATATGTAAAGTAGTCGGTAAATCAAAAATCAATGAACACGATATTGGGAACAAGTACAACATAACATAACAAACCATCCACTAGATTATTTAGCGCATTTCAACTTGCTTATTCCTATATGTTATGTGAATGTGCAAATAAAACAAAAACTTGACTAGTTATGAAAGCCAGGTTTCTGTTGTGCTAAACTGTACAATGTAGCAACATCCCATTGGTCAGGAGGCATAGCTAGTACCTATGCGTTTATAACCTACCGTCCGGGAGTATATATAATACATGTTAAGCTACATATTACAATAATCATTTGATTTATCGGGAAGCCCTCACATTGTATTTGTAATCTTACAGAAATGAGCAGGGTCTTGAAATTCATCGATAAAGATTGTGAATATTTATTTGTCATTAAGATGTGAAATAGAATATTGTGAAAATCATCGATATCATTAAAACATAAATGTGAATCATTGGAAACGTTAAACCAAGTTAAATTTTGTTATCCTGCACTGAGAGTATTATAGAATATTTTAAAGCCTTTGAAAAGAATATATTATATAGAACTTAATTTGTACTTCACAATGATGAATACATATTATTTGATTGGAATTTTCACAATTTTGAATAATTTTCAATACACTTGGAGTGAAAAGCAGTATTTGCATTTAAATACTCATTTACAACCATTTGATAATTGTTTAGTCAATATCCTTATACATGAACAACAAGATGTAGATTTCAAAGAATTTGTAACCCCCGTTTTATTGGTAAAATATTCGATAATGTATTACAAAAACTACAGAACACGCACTGTTTGGAAACTGCAAAATGGAACCAGAGAGTTAGTAGATGATGGCATAATGTCTCCACCTTTCGCATGGCAATGTATTCTTCATGTATATTTGTATCCTTCGTCCCACATTCGTGAATATTCTCTAGAAGACATTCCGTATTTATTCCCAAGAAACACCCGCTGGTTTTGGAATCATTTCATGGACTCGGACGAAATGCTCTTTTTTGATTCAGCCCTTTGGGTAATGGATATTCATAGAAATGAAATGTTTGTGATGGTCATTGAAGATCATCATGTCATGAAAGAAGATTTGGATAAATGGATTTGTGGTGCAACGACATTTTATGTCACGAGTGAAAACCCTCCTAGAATTGAACTCTTTCTGATTATGGAACATGATATGTCTTTCCAGATTTTTATCATTATTGAAGAATTGGTCTGTCGCTATCATAAAAAAATGATAAAACTTATTACTTTTAATGGAGCTTACACAAGAGAGGGGTTAAATGAGAAATTGATATTTCGTTATACAAAAGACAAGGATCAGGCTCCTGCTGGAAGCATTTATGTTAGGAACACCAAAATGTTGATAGAAAAATTGCTTCCGGCGGAAGAATTATCGTTTAAAGGATTTCATTTAAATAAATACGATATCAATTTAGCGCTGTTGCAATCTATTATTGTTAATTTAAGTTCCATTTCATTGACATCAAACTCCGTTTCAGCAACAATAATTGATTTTGACAGTCGATATTCAACTTTTTTTGTTCTGAACTATGAACATTTTCAATTCATAACATGTGATGGGGTAATAGATCAAGACAGATTTACTTATTGGTACTATGTGTCAAGCTACGATATTCCATCTTGGATTTCAATTATTTTTAGTTGCCTTGGTGTCTCCCTGTTCATAAAATGTGTTTACAAATTCAAGAAAATCAATACTAAGTCATTCAGTGTAACATTTCAATGTCTATTGGATCAAGGGGACGATACGTTGGTAAATTTCAAAAAAGTGACGTGTCTATACTTTGTATTTGGAACGTGGATTTTGATGGGAATGATTTTATCAAATGCTTACAAGGGATCCAATATCACCAAATTATCAGCCCCACGAAAAGTAAATACAATCACAAATTTTAGTCATTTGGTGGAATATAACTACTCGCTCTATAGTCCCTCTAGCCACCACATCAATTATTTTTACTATAAGAGACACAAATTCAAAAAGCCATACGAAATGACCGAATTTTACGGTTACGTGTTGCGGAGCAATATTTTTAAAAAATCAGCCAACGCCGATAAGAAACTTCAAGGTACTATTAGGAATATAATTTCTCAAATGACATTTCCTCAAAGTGTAATGCAATCCAAATCTATTGTATTAAAGACTGATGACCTTTTCGAAAGTATTTTAACGTGTAATAAAACAGCGTTTGCAGACTGGTCTGGAAGTATAGATACACTGTATTTAAAACTGAAAGCAATTCGCGGTTCAATCACTGGTATTGTTAAAGGCGAAGAGAAAATATTGGGAACAGCAGTTGGATGGAATATTTTATACAAAATAAATCCAATCTTTATTTTTAACTTGAGATATTTGCAACATTCAGGAATTGTGCAAATCTGGAAATCTGTAACTGAGACTCGTGATCTTCATCAAAGCAATTTCCGAAATCTGACCTTGCCAGATTTAGATGAAGCAAATAGTATTGGCATTTCTGATAACTTGTCCTCGATATTTATCATCTACATTTTGCTTTCATGCTTTAGCTTATTTTGCATTATAATAGAACTCATAGTGAAATTTGTTAACGATCAGCACGCAAAGTTGATGCATTTGTTAGCATTTTGGGATATTTCGTACTAATATTAATATTTACTTTAAACCACTTTGAAACTTCTGTAGATGAACAGTATTGTTAGATGCTAGGGGTTTTAAGGTTTGCCTGCACTTGTGTACATCAGAGATACGTCAAATGAACGTATTGCCAGGCATAACATTGAACTTTGATTCTCCTCCTAAAGCAATATTACACAGTCTGCACTCATTGGTTGCACCAGGTCCATGAAAATATGTGTACAAAATAAAATTGCAGCCCTATTCTATCATTTTATTTGCATACTGAATTTTTTTTTAAAGTTTTAATTTATTTAAAGTGCAAGTAAATCAGTAAACTGCTTGTCATTTACAACACCGAGAGAACCCTACAATATGTAGGATCTCTACTCCCAATCAAGCCATGAAGAAAGTGCATATATGCAGCTGTATGAATTGCCTTGTGTGATACTATTTTTTTACCGAATTTAAATATTTTTCACAAGTAGTTTTTCGAGTACCATAATAAAGTATACAAGTATATATGTACTTTTATTATTTAATAGCACATAAAAACATAAAATACAATTATTTGTTGCAGTTGAGTCCCGTGTATACAATGAAGGTGTTACATTAACGTACAGGTTTCTAGAGGATGTTAATGTCAAAGTCGATAAATACTTAAACTGTTGATTAGGATTTTATAAATTGGTTGTCCTAATAATTTTAACACATTATAAAACCGAACTTTGAGTTTTGATTCAAAAGCATCTAAATACCCACATCAATATTCGAACAAATTAAAATGAATCTTATTATGCATTATCATTAACAAAACTTGAAATATATAAAATACTTCAAGCATTAAACATTTATACAGTGTGTAATTAGGCATCAACTTAGTTTCTTCGACCTATATACACATAACATAAGAGTTTGCATTTATTACATACATGTAGTTATAAACGTAAAATACGCGGTCGATAAAACTAATAGAGACCGACTCATGAGCCCAGACTATAGACAGTACAATTGAATTATTTAAATACATTTCAACACACTTAGTGTTTGTGACAAACTTCTGGGCAATGTTTTAACAGCTTGGTTTCTGTTATGCTATGATATTTAGCTACCAAGAAAGCCCAAAGCATAGCATTACATACAAAACTTCAACAAACTCAATGGTGGGGTATTCCAGTTCTAATGTTTGATCAATTAATTCTAATTGTGATATCATTTCAATAAAAATTAATAACTTTCAATACATGACTAATAGTTTTCAATAGTTGATCCTTGATACACACATTTTTAACTCAAATAAATTGTTGGTATTTTGAGGCGATTTAAGTTACTGCAATCCATAATGTAATGTTGATCTGTAACTATATGGTATTGAAAAGATGGATTTTTATATGAATGTTTGTAGATTGGTTGCCACCAGTAGTAACGCTAATGAACTATTTTCTGTGCTGAGTTTCTGTGCGAATTTTGTTCTCGGTGTCTGATTGAGGGAGACCAATACTTATTGTACTGAGATATCTTGACACTGAAATAAATCATACATACATACATACTACTATTACTTTGAAGTGTGAAAAAATCACCCACAAAGGCCCAATTACAAATTTTATATATTTATACGTATACAGGCACGTACCCAGGATCGTAAGCTGGGGGTGCACAGCAAGGATTTTTACAGAAAGTAGTTAATGGTAAAGCAAAATTCTAATATTATGAGGAACAATTGAGTGCATACAGCGCTTTGAATTATGTCCAATCCCACTGAAAACGTATCTAATTCGCGCGTAGCTCCAATTTTTTTCTAATATTTTGAACTTTTATGGTAAAATAAGCTATTTTTTAGATATCAAACGCATTCTGGGGGGTGCACGTGCATTCTGTGCACCCACTCTGGGTACGTGCCTGTACGTATATAAACAAGCAGATATGTCACTATACTTGGACTACTAAGCCAAAAACTTCTGACGAGCCCTGATTGAGGTATCGTAGTTACCCCAAAATTATTTTGGAAACTGAAATATAAAATTGGGAAAAAAACTTGTTTGATAAACAAAATGAGCGAAATTCGAATCGATGATGGATTGCATAAGATATTTTTGCAAACCACCTTCTTTGATATATTAAAAAACCATTGGGGGTATAGTGTACAAAATAATTACTGTATTGATCTAAATATATTCATAAATTATATATTCATAAATTCATATCCCCTCGGTAGTCTGAGGGTTAAACAAGCAAATCTAAAACTTACCCGATCTGGACAAATTGAAGCCCACATCAAGTATTCTCAAATATCTTCAGAAACTACCTGATATATTATCACTAACATTCAAAGTAAAATCTACAATGCTACAGTAAAGTGAAAATTGTTATTCTTTGTTGCATCTATATTCACACACAACATATCGTCGCTGTTACGGGAAAAAGAGCGTTCGGACAATATTCCGCTTGGCAAAATAGGACAAATAAATGATTGGAGGTTGGCACATGTATTGGTTTTGCGGTAAAACGCCAACTGACAAAGAGTGACTTTTGCTATTCTGAACACTCTCTAAACAGTCTCTTTTCCCTTAACAGTGAGGATATATAGTTCTAACGGAAGGATAGATAGATTTTTATAAGTATTATGTGTAAAGTAGTCAGTAAATCAATAACAAAAGAACGCGAAATATTGGTAGCATATACAACACTATATAACATATCCTATCCACTATTTGTAGATTATTTATTAAGTGGTGGTGGAACCACTACTTAGCAATGAAAGACAGGAAAGCAGATTATAATACAAGGGAAAGAGAGAAACATTAGATTTTGTCTGTCTGTTGGTCTGTTTGTTTGTCCGTGCGTTTGCGATATAACTCAAGAAGGTATAAAATAAATTTGTCAAAACTTCTCATATGTCATCTAAGTGTTTCAACAAAGGTGTCAGATAAAAATGCAGTCACTCGGTTACATCCTCCATGACCTAGGTCGCAGATAAGGTCGCAGAAAAGGTTCCAACAGAGTTTCTGGTAATCGTAAGTCAAAAACCGGTGAACCAAATTGGTTCAAACTTTCCATAGGTTATCTGGGCGTATCAACAAGGGTGTCATTAATTATAACAACAATCAAGGGCGTATACGGGGTGGGGGCCATTGCAACAAAGGCAAGGAAATATACAATATGAAGGCAATTGACACGATGGGAATCCAATATACATATCAACAACGATAACAACAATTGTTGACAACAATCAGGTCAAGGGCGTATACAGTGTGAGGGCAATTACCGCAAGGGAAAAATGTTCCTAAGTGTCTTCACCACTTTACTTTACCCGTTTTACTATGGTTTTACGTTTTTCACCTTGCTTAATCTTCTATGTTATGTAAATGTGTAAATAAAACAAGAACTTGACCAGTTACGAAAGCCTAGTTTCTGTTTTGCTAAAATGTACAATATAGCAACATACCAAAGGGTGAGGAGGCTAAAGCAGGTAGGTCCCTATGTGTTTATTCACCTACCATTCAAAAGTAAATTTAAATACATGTTAAGCTACTTGCAATTAGTATTTATGTATATTGAAGCGATCCCAGTGATATTACCTAACAAAAGCAAGCATGGTCTTAAAAACCGAAAACAATTTCGCATATTTATGTTTCATTGATACATTTGGAAAAAGAATATCAAACATAGTGTAAAACATCTATCGTTAGATTAAATGCAAATCATTGGAACGGCAAACCTATATATGAATGTATAGGTGGGAATGTATAGGTGGGAATGAACGAGCCCATCACAGACGGCTGTCGCGACTGTGCACAGAATAGAGATAAAGTACAGTAGAAGAATCGGCAAGGCAATGCATTAACTAGGCTCTGGTGCGTGCCATG
>JAQFYB010002783.1:0-22512 GCA_034694085.1 Pogonognathellus longicornis | reverse complement strand
GTGCTTTCACATTCAATCCTTTGAAACTAAACATAGACGGTCAGGATTCCTTTTGAATATGACTTTTTCGGAATCCTCATGCTTTTCTACATAAATGACAAAAATTGATTTGGGACATCCTTTAAGTTTGAAGCGCTGCCAGGTCAGGTTTGAAATAAAATTGGCATGAATTTTTTGTACTGGGAAACACGAATTTTCGGCCCTTCATTATCATCAAGACTAAAACTAATACAATCCCTCTTTTATAATGATATGACCCATCATTTTAAAGATAATAGTTTTCTCTATTTAAAGATGTGACATACCAAACAGCCAATCTTTGAGGAACCATCGTAAAGTCCTTACTAATGATGTCTCAGTTAATGTCATGCCTGGCTTACATGGCAGAGGACCATTTTTTATGAAGCCTTATCCCGACCCCATAAACTTATCAAAGTTATACAAATACAACCCATATATGAAAATGAACGTTGAAGTCTCCCCTTTCGATTGATATTTATCGCAAATCATAACTCTTTCTGGTTCATGAGATATTAATTTTTGAAAACTTCGTCTCATTTATGAAACAGCCTGTACATCTAGACATCCGATATGAATTTCATACAAAGACAACATCGTAGTAGAAGACATAGCGGCTTAGTTACAACATTATGAATCTAGGGCCATAGTCATTTTTTCTCCGTGCTTTTAGGGCCTTATTCAGTAAGGCCGATTCATCCCTTTTTCAGGGCCAAATTCATTTATTTAAGGCCCCATTAAATCACACCCTATTATTAGTCTCTTTTTTAAAATTTTTTGTGCATATAATAATCTGGGTATTTTATATGAGCAACCAATATACAACGCTGTCAACAAGGAAATAAGATAAACCTAGGTATTTCCCAATTTATTGACGGGATGTGTCCAGAATATTAGTATACTCTACACAACAAGTACAGATAATAGAGTGTAGAATGCAAATTTAAAATGGATATACTATAGAGCGAAAGTAATAAAGACAAGATGAGGACAATGACATGAACTCATCATACCTGATTAGATTCAGTGAGCATAACCCATAAAAAACATGCCTGAGAATATTTAACTCGCTGTGAGTGCCAGGATAGAATATAAAAATTCCGTCACCCTTTTCGTCTTAACTTATTATATGCTATTTTATTTTATAGATTATCACCATCCCATAACATCATCATCTCATTCCATAGCTCAAACTCCTTTCAACTCTCTCCTCCTCTCACCCTTTCTCCAAGTTTACGACATGAACACACTAATTTTGTGAAACTGTGAAGCCCAAGTCAATCTAATGGATTACATATTTCATCCTTTCTTTAGTTCACTCCTACAGCCCACTTCATTCTTTACCACACTCCTCTCTTCCTCTTATCTACTCAACATTTTCTATTTTACGACCAGGGCAGACTCCATTCCAATTTTGCTTGATTTCAACTCACCCATAATAGCTGCAACAGTAAGTATGCAACTTATATACAGCAACCGTCACTTAACTAAAAGATTTTATGTATCTGCATGTACATGAATAGGGTACAATACAAAATACACAGTATATTATGACTGCGGCTATTAAATCTATAAGCAAAATATCCGTATCAATGAATGAGGGATGCAACAGAGAAGAATGAAAACATTTTTCCTATATTATGTCCTCACATGTATTAACTATGAGAACTCGACGATCCCTTTACATTACACCAATAACAAGAGTCCTATATATTTATTATTATGTCACGAACGTGTAAATAGTCCAAATAGGTAAAGTACATACATACGACAAAACCAAGGGAGTGTGTACATGAGCTTAGTAATAATATTATAGATGTACATAAATAGATAGATATTGCAACTATATAGGAATCCACAATTTGTTGAGTTTAATAAATATGCCTGTATTAAGGGTACACATACACAGTTCACATTAAACTGCAAAAGTACCTACTATAGTGTTACATGTATAGGGAATTGTTTGTCGCTGCTGTTCTGGCCAGGCAGAAGTCTATTACATCGCCTGTTTTCGTCTTTCTAATAAATGTAAGTGCAGTTTTAGCTCTTTGCCCGCTTCACTAGCTTAAGTACTCGGATGATCATGCACACGATCCTTTCTCACACATTGCACATTACATAATATATACTCCTAACTCTCGTACACCCAAAAATATTTATGTGTTGTATAGAAGTGCATGTGTATATACTATATATACCTATTTTCATAATAGAATCCTAAAGAGGCAGAGTCATGGAGTTGTAGAGAATTTAAGTAGGGTTGGTTAGGGTTTCCGCTCTGCTCTCCTTTCAATGAGAGACATTCTACTTTCATTGAGTTAAGTCAAGTCAACTCACCCTTCGACGAAATGAAGGCAAAACAGGAGACATTTATTCGCAAATTTTTACGAGCCATAAAAATTTTGCTAAAATCTGATGGGCCCTTTGGAGATTTCCCGTTGTATCCCTGGCTTCTAGTTCACAAAATACGGGCACGTAGTCTGTGCAGAAGCCTCGTTCTTTCTCTGATGTCATGACATCATCATCTCGTCTCTTATGATGATTGCCTTTCTCTTGCCCTGTCTGCTGTAGCTTACGAAACAACTGTCGTTATATTAACTCCGTGAATAGCTAAGTGTAACGTGTGCCAAACTGTATAACATGTAATATATTAAGTATGTAGAGGTTATAGCGTTCTGTGGTAGTTGGAGTGCCATTGTAGTAATCTCATCTCAACCTTTTCCGGCAATATCCTTCTCTGGCTCATCATACTACCACTATCAAACATTTCATGTAGTTCCTAGTTTCTACCAAATTGGTTGTCTTTATACCATGCATAGCATGCATCCTTCATTTCATGTTTGTGGTGCTTATGTGTAGAATGCATTATGTACTTATACTACGAAAGTAGTTTCAAACTTCCGGTTGTCTCATGCATTACCTTTACCTAGAATACTTGTTACAATATGCATCTACTATATTGGTAACGTATATACATGTTCATGTAACTATACTATATTATTTCAAGTGTCTATTACATGCAAAATATACCACTTGTACATTAATTGTATATCACAATCAGTAACGTGTTTCACATGCAACGATTGAATTCTTCTGCATGAAGCAACCAGGCGACCTAAAATGACAACTAAATGTAAGTAAGTGCAATCCAAAGACCTTACCTATATTAGTATTAGGTATAAGTACGTAAGGTACCATGTACCAGGGCAAATGACATTGATGTGCCCTGCCAAGTACTACACATTATAAAAAATGTACAGAGACAATTGGAATCTACTTTATATTGCAAATATAAAATTGTTACGAATCTCGCAATAAAATCATAGGAATATAATTTAAGTAAATGAAGGTACTATATTTTATATGTGTAGTAGGTACCTATACTATTGTATTAAAATAGCTAATGTTACAAATAGCAAGTATTGCAATTCACATCAAATCAAATGTATGCTATAACTACACTTGAGCAAAGATTTCGTAGCTAAATCTAGAATCTATATAGTATAAGTATGCTATCTGCATTCATGAGCCATGTACCATGTATCAATCAAATTATATACCTAGGTATCTCAGCTATAGTAAGTAATAGTACTAGAATGAATTATGGACATGACGAAAATTTTATGCTCGCCTTAATATTCCAAGTTCTAACCGTACGAAAATAGTAATGATGTGAAATAAACTTGTCTTTCTTTCTCACGCATAAAATGAGGATGAGGATTGCCCATTAAAGTTTTATCATAAAATGAAGCTTTACATCCACTTTGCGACATTCCATTCTAGTCGTTAACGTAGTGTCGTCGTTTTGCCTATTCGAGCGTGAAATACAGATACCTCTACTACCACAGTCATCTGCAGAATGTTATCTGACTTTGCATTTATTTATATCTTTTTATGCGCACACGATTTACACACTATGATGCATACTTGACTGAAGCTACAATTCTACTTATTTCCCTATTTATTGCCATCACTAACTGTTAAACTCAGTGCTTTGCACAATAATCGCATTAAATCTGCGAAAAAACTTCTTGTAGAAGTATGTACGGAATAGACATCCGAAAGAGATATAAAATATCTAAGATATTCGTAAAGTTTTTCAGGTACACCGCAATCAGATCAGCTTGTAAACTAAGATTGATTCAAATACCTACTGCCACGTATAAAAAGTGTGACAAAGAATTAACGCTTGAAGTCTTTAACAGAGTGAGAATGTCAGTTTAAGACGCACCGTTTAAAATGTTCTACAGTGCGATTCTTGGGGTTTTTCGTCATTGCACAAAAACAAAAGGTTTTTGTTCCTATGTGTGTGATTGTGTGATTTAACCAAAAATAAATGTATCTTTCATTCATAGCTCACATTCTCAAAGTCAAGTAACTACCTAACTAGTTTGGATGAAATTGAAATAAAACAGTCATTGATGTAACGTAGGTAGTCACCTTATCTCAACTGGGATAGTGCCAAAGAAAGCCGAAGTTGCTTTGCAAAAAGTTGACATTTTACTTTTTTCAATGCAAACTGTTTAGGTTCTGAAACTACAGCAAACAATTTATTATATCGGCAACAACATTAACAAAAGTAAAGTAAGCACATACTTCATATGTACGTATTGTAGCTAATGTTGTTGCCGAAATATACTTATGTAATGGTAAAAACAATTCTAAGTTTGTTTGGAAAGATGCGACGAACTCTTCTGGGTAATACTTTGTAGTGATAGCTACAGCTGAAGAGAGATAAGCAAGGTTTAAAAGTTCCTCGAAAGGTAAGATAAGTTTTTCATACGTGCGTTTATCAATCTGTCTCTGCACAGACAGTTATTCATGTCAAAGTAAAACTACATTAGGAATTGTCAAGATATTCGTATCATTAGAGATTGTCACCCTCACTTTCGGTGCAATCACTCAACGAAGTGCGTGGAAAGAACTCACCTTCCCCAAGGGAGAATCCGATGCCCGTCCAAGTTTTCGGGAGAGCACAGGTGGGATCGGAGCACTCCATTTCTTCAATGTCGAAGCAAAATCACTCCGGCTGTTCTGATGGCTTTGACCATGAGGCTTTCTTGCAGGAGAACTCATTTTGTAACTTTTCAAAATGTACTCTGCAGAAAGCTTATTGAAATACGGATGTAGTGCAGTTCTGAAATACAAAAAGCAATCATCACATTAATAACATTGCTTATGGAGATTACTCCCAAAATTAAATATGTACATCTACCTACTAGCATTAGGAGGGTATATTAAAGTATGAATACATTGTGACAATTGAACATTGATTTTATTAATTTCAGGAGTTTTTTTAAATGATAATGACTAAATAAAATGTAGATAGTAGATAGATATCCGACATTTTCTGCAACATTAAAAAAAATATCAGGAAATCAGTGGAGCCCAAATCTGCCATGTAAATCGTACGATCTCCTTTTTAACACAATTTCAACTCAAAAGTTTAGTATACCATCGCTGTAATATTGCTGCACATTAAAATTATAGCATCAATGTATGTACTTTTGTATAAATGGGTCTGTACTGCTGATAATAATACCTACCTAGATATTTATATTGTATGTATTCACTTCACTGGTTGTGGTTCCATGCTCCTTATTTTACCATACTGTGTTACACTTTTACCACTTGCACTTAAATACACGGGAGCATAAACTGAGTTTAGAAGAAGGGCATGGCATATGTTTTCCCGTATCTATCATCGCCCGTATTGCTCCTTAGAGAGATGGCCAGAGAGCAGAAGAAGCCATCCCTGTAACATTATCGATAAGATTCAATAGGAACAGAAAGAACAGAAAACTACTTTAATAGTACAACACTACAGCACCTACATTTACTATGTGGTTTTGACTTTAAAAGTCACCGTTAGTGTTCTGTTGATTTTATGCTTTACAAGAGACACTGAGGATGTACACTGTTGTCAACAAAGTACACAAAACGAAAACTGTATATTGAATATATACATACAAGGAGAGTAAAAGTTAGTAAGCTAGAAAATGATGAAACGACTGTCGCAGTCAAAGTTCAGTGTGTGTGTGGATATGGATGTGACAGAAAGTGTAAGAAAGAAGTCCTAAACACACAGAGGACACACATTGGGTAAAATAAACGGGAAACATAAAAGTAAACAGGTTTATGCCAAGACTGTGTTGCACGGGGCATGGAAGAATACATGATGGGTAGTTACCATTACTAAGCACGAGAAGAGACAGTCAAGTGTTCCGTATGGTTGACATGACGTAGAAGAAAGTGTCAACAGTCGTGTTGTGTGACGGAATTAGATGCGACAGAAATGGAGTTGTGGTAAATTTATGCTTTGTTTTTACTCATCGACAAAATCGTTTCCCAAATATTTGTGTTTGTCTTTCAAAGCGTTACATTCATTAGTAAGAGTGCAAGAATAAGACAGGACAGGCTTTTTCAACATAATGAACCCACCAACTCACTTCGTTTCACAAAATCATTCTCCTATCTGTTTCTGAACACGTATACACTAATGTATGTATACGTTAAGTTACTAATAAGGAATAATAATACCTAGAAAATATAACATACTAAATTTACAGATTCTATAAAGTTGTATTAGGATATATGTATGTATTTACTGTACTGACTACTGCCTGCTAGTATTAGTTGCATACCCGTTTTGGTACATTAGAAATACTAACAATAAGTACAGACTGGTTTTATGTAACGTTGCAAGTTGTATGGCATGTGTGATGTGAAGTCAGACGAACAAAACGAGAGTGAAACAAAAAAGGACAGGACTACCCAACTTTAAAGTGATCCGAGAAGAGTGTTCTTCTTACAGTATGAAAGGGGAGGATGGAGTTGATGACAAACGACACTTATGTTCTTACACTTAAAAATTCACAAGTTACACATCCACTGTATCTCACCGAGTTTTTTTCAACTTAGCTATGTTTTTCCAGCTCATGTAGTGTGTGTGCTGGATTCTATCTGCAAATTACATCTGATAGTAAATGAGTATGAATGGATTGAACTCTATAAGAGGAAAAAACAGTTACTGTTTTAAAAGACAGTTGCTGTTTCAAATGAATAATGTGGAAAACAGTGTACAATTGTACATTTGTTTGCATTTGTCGAGGTTTCTACTACATTGTATGGCATCCTGATGGCTTACAACATCTAAATCCACAAATTCATTCAACATGGCGTGTAGTAGGGAAGATTTGTAGATAAGAAAGGCAAATAGACAAAGTTATGTAACGTAGTATGTGCTGTGTAGGACTAAAGATAAGTACAAAGTACCTGCATTACTTATAATTGTTGAAACGTATTTGCAATGATACTGTCTGAGTCTGCCTTTGTCCTATTTAGAAAGGATGAAAAAAACT
This sequence comes from Pogonognathellus longicornis, assembly GCA_034694085.1. Taxonomy (NCBI): domain Eukaryota; kingdom Metazoa; phylum Arthropoda; class Collembola; order Entomobryomorpha; family Tomoceridae; genus Pogonognathellus; species Pogonognathellus longicornis. Next base: position 15,133 of record JAQFYB010002783.1, on the reverse strand, counting down.
GAATGAATGGGACATTGTTTTCTATTGGGTGCCCAGCCAGACAAATGTTTCTTCATAGTATATTGGAGTAGTGTGTTACACTTAAGTTGATATTACCTTTTAGATGTACAGATTGCTCTGGCTAAACAACTTCTCTATCAGGACGAAACGAACACAACATCCGTTTCCTTTCTGGCCTATTGCGTCATGTTATTTAGTGTCTTTATGCGGATATAATCTGTACGCTACAGTGCAAGTGTGCAGAACACATCTTGCATCTTGGTATGTCTAATGTCTATCTAGTCCAGAAATATTTTTATAGAAAAACAAACTCCCGAGGGTTTTACCAATAGAAATGCTGCTGTGATCGTACAAGTGCAATCTGTCTATAGGTATCCGTGTTTGTCTGTTTGCTATCTGTATGAAAGTGTACTGTTCGTTGGAGTTGGATGCTTAGCCGTGCCAATTAAAATTTCACGCTTCATAAAGGATTCTCTTTCCAATGAAGGAAAATAATACTTTCTTGAAAAAATGTTCTATAAGAAAGGCTCTTGCGTAGATAGACATGTGTATTTGTACCTCGTGTTTTGTCTGGTGTGTTGTAGGGAAAAAAACTGTTGAAGATGACAGACTAAACCAGAGAGTCGGTATAAATACCGAAATACCCACGTTTCATTTGTAAAAGAGTGATAAACTGGCATCCCCAACTATGCCATTTATTTGCTATTACGGAATTAAAACTATGTGTCATCATTAGAATTTCCATCTTCCTAATCATCTCAGCGTATGCGAAATAACCCATCCATAATCAGTATTCGAGGAACAATGAGTCATATAATGCAGATAGTAATTAACTAGAAATAATGCAACTATAATTTGATTAAAAAAGTAAATGCCTATTTCGAAGTGTTTCTTGCCGTAATACTGACTAATAATATTATTTCCCTTGCAAAATAAATAAATAAATTCACAATGAGATAGATTCATCATTCGTGATGTCGTTCGTGCATTGCTACTTACGGGATTAGACATACAAAAATTATAAAATCATCTATCTATTATTTACTTGTTTCCTGTGGGCAATGTAAATCGCTGCATAAAAGCGAAATCCCAATTTCTATGTAGTTCCAATAACGTTATGATCACACTAAATGTAAGCAGGAGTAATTCAAATCGGCTAAATCCTTTAAGAATCACACTTCTGTATACACTTGCTCCCATACTGCTGCCATTATAACACTATGTTTGTATTACTTCATCCGAATCCACAAATCTTCATTTAAAGAACATTAAGATAACATATGTAAACTTTTAGTTTCAGCCAACCGATTTTACTACATCAGTGCAAGATTGCCGCTAAAGTATTTTGGAGGAGTAGAGCCAGTAAAAGTGAACTACACATATCGTTATTTATACTGCTGAGAAATATATTTGTATGCAAAGGACAATGTGCAGTGCATGTGAGATAAACGATCTCAGCTCCAGGGAAAGGCCATATCAATTTTGATTTTCTGCATGTGCAATGACCGTCACATCCGATCTGACTATCCGACATCCGACCCTAGACAATCCACATGGACATCCAATGTATGTATATCCTTTAAATCCGTTTTCTCGATTTGTATGCTTTGCTTGACCAATCCTCTTGAATCGTACTTGCAACACATAAGCCTAGTAAAACTGGCTTGGTTTTACAACAGCACAGAAAAATACAAACAGCAGAATATACACAATGCACATACATACAAAATGAAACTATGTATGTATGAACAACTACTGCGTTGCATACGTCTGTCCTGTAAGTGTTAGTAGTGTAGAATATCATACTATAAAGCTAAAGATATGAGAACGAAACGAACTTAACTCTAGGAAAAGACAAGAAAAGACATATGCCGGATTTTACGGCGGTTTAAACTAAAATACATTCATTTATAATAAAATGGGGGAAGAAATAGTAGAAGAACACTACAGAATCATCCTATGGTGTGGCATGGTGCAGTTCTCGCCAATCTAAGTCAACTATAACTCGGTGCAATGCATCGCACACGAAAACGTGAATGCAAAGTCGAAGTGGAAAAAGAGGAGCGATGACACCCCCTGGGCACACCGAAAGATAAATATCAACCGGGATTTACAACAAAGCTCTCTGAATTTCAGGGCGAGAAGAGAAAATAGCTTTTTCAGTTCGCGGAAGCTCAACTTGACTCAAAATCCCTGTCTGTCACTTTCTGCATGCTGCATAAGTGTCTAATACATATCGCCTATACCTTATACATACACACAAGGCTTATTATTTGGGAAAACTCAGTGTAGATCTTTTGACTTACCACGTAGTAGTAACCGACACACATAGGAAAAGCTATCTTTATTTTAGTTGCATCCCCGATATAATAATATAATATTCCTCAGCTAGCTCGCAGCTAAACATATCAAGTCATACCAAACCACCTTACTAAAACATTAAACATCACACAATCTCTATTTACATTCTTTACTCCTTCTACCTTACCTTTGCATACAGCTATATACACTTTATAGCTTTGTACGCAAATATCGCAAGTCATCCCACTTTCATTTCAGAAATAAGTATACATGGCTTAGCTACCTATTGTATGCAAGTTTCTTTTCTTCTTGCAACCTATCAGCTTTGAATCACATCAACATTCATCCATTTACATGAAGCATCTATTTAAGAAACCATTTCAAACATTCAAAAAATGGCAAGCACTTCAAAATCCCAAAAGGGGAGAAAGTCAACTCAAACGAAAAGCTTTGTATACACAGATTGCCTACATTACACATTATACTATAGGTACTTACGATTAGTAGCAGAAAAAGAAAGGTAAACCAAAATACCCTTTTCAGAACAATTAAAATGTTTTCTTTTCCCCTACTTCTTTACAGTTTCTAATACACACATTTACATTCCGGTGCAAACTATGAAAACAATACTTGTAGCTCTAGACATGATGTAAAAGTATATTTCTCATTGAAAACACACATAGGTAGGTAGTAGGTATCTAGTTCTACATGAACTTTTCCTCCATTTTGTTTTGCATTGGATTTACATTACAAGTATTCTACAATGAACTTTTCCTTCAATTTGTTTTGAATTGCATTTACATTACAAGTATTCTACAATGAACTTTTCCTTCAATTTTTTAATCACATTTACATTACAAATACTGAAATTGAAAAAATCAATGTTTATACAGTCCAATCCAAAATCATAGAAATTGCAATTAACTAGCCTAAAAATTAACATTTTAAAAATTCATATTCACATATTATACGATACATCCAGCAGCAACTATAAACTACCTACTTATGATCAGATGAGTATTTAAACTTGTTTTTGAAAATAAAGAGAATGGTAAATTTGTTTGTAACATATGTGACTAAAAATGCTTTGTATGCATTATAAAACTAGCAATATTAAGTTCCTTCTATAAAAGTTCATTAAATTTTTCATTCTCACATTTCTTGCGTATCGGTTGTGTACAGAAAGGCAGATGGTTTGTTATACACTGCTCCGCAGTCCATTGTCATGCTTAATCGAATTTGCTCCAGCCTTAGTGCTTTCACTTCTTGGTTATAAATACGGAGCGAATATGCCATGACATGGTATGGTGGAGGAATGTTCGGCGTATTTCAGTGTAGAACAGCACGATGCGATGATACTGGTAATGAAAATACATAGCAAAAGGCCAACACCTAGTAGATGTGGAGTGAAGTAAATGGAAACTCACACCGAGCTGAAAGTATGCTATTATACGTCCAATGTGTTTCACTATTTCTGTTGCCAAATTGAGTTAAGTTTCCTTAACCCATGCCAAATAGTTCCCATCGCATTACAGATCACATGGAAAGATTGTGTTGCAAAAGCATCTCATGGAAAACAGTATTATAATATTCTCGATGTTTCTTAAACAAAATTTAAAGTTAATGACCCACTGGAGAGTGTAAAAATAAAGAAGCATTTCAAACTATGACTACTTAACTACATCGAAAATAGCAAAGTTCGTTAATTTTCTCAGAAAACAAGAATTGCTAATGTATTTTGCGCTACTAGTACATGCACCATTTGTTTTTAAAGGTTGCTAAAATGCGGACTGTATATAGGAAAGTGAGTTTGTGCTGTTAAGTTGTCAATGCTGACTGGAAACAAGAAAAGACGTGTGGCGACACGAAAAACGTCAAGTTAAAAAGCGTGTGAGTGTTCTGTGAAATGGTTTACGCATGATAATATCATTACTATACCTCTGCGTTGAGCACTAAAAGAACCGACACACACACTACAGTCTGGCTCAGATGACACCAAGATGTGAAATGCAAAAAGAGAAAATTGCAGAGAGTTAAGTTGGAAGACGCTGACTGGAGAGAGATTGAGTTTGAAGATGCAAATGGGAAAAAGTCGAGTGAACTAAGACCAAGTCAACTCAACTCAAGTCCCAAACCATTCTACATACCTACTACACACTACTACATGTTTCCATCCATGCATGGGTGTAATGTAATGTAGTATTATTCTGTGTTGTGTGTGTCTGTGTGCATGTAGTTTAAAAGTAATGTAAGGCAATGGAAAGCAAAGCATTGTGTCGCAGTTTGTGTTTGTTGTAGTAGTGTCGTGTGGTTCAAGTTTGAAGTAAGTAGGAAAAAGACGATGTGATAGCATAACGACATGAGCAAGACAAGTGAATGGATTTTTGGCCCAGGCCAAAGTAGTAGACGATGTGATAGAAACGATATGAGAATGAGTGTTCTTCATCCTCTCTCTTTCTCTCCTAGCTATCTTCATCCTGTATACTTGCACTTACACGCACAAGTTCAACTACACACATACTGCCTAACGTACATCATCCAATAGCATACTGTAATAACAATCCAGCTTCTATACACATGTACTTCTGTAAATATAGAATTCGTTACAGCTACGGTAGTGTTATAATGTAAGACTCTGATATGTAATTGGCTTAACAATACATTCACCATAATGTGTGTCTGTGGAGATTCCACACACATTGACTCTAGAATGTTTACAGAGTCTTCACATAGTGGTGTGGGTGCTATGAGTGCACACACAGATACTTTATAATATCTCCACATTATTTGCACGCTACCGTATATGAGTAAAAATATGTAAGAAGGCCCATCAAGGAATTGTGGTCTTGCTCTTCTCATCCCATAGCTCAGAATTTATTTTATGCACAGGCACATACATAAGTACATGAAACTTAACTGTAGTGTACTGACTGTGGTATTAAGTTTGTTGAATCTTTTTCTTGGATCTTGCTCGGGTTGATATGATACATTTCATGGAGTTGTTGGTTTCATGCGAAATGATACGATCTTCTGTTGTGTGTGTGTGTGACTTGGCTTGACTTTCTTAACAGTAGTGTGCTACTTGCTAACGTGGTTTGGCAATCTGCAATTTCTAATATTAAGCTATAGTGATATACGTGTATGGTATGATACAATATATTATACTGATGGTGTTTTGAAACATAAAGTGCCTTGTCTTCTCATGTGTGTATGTGTGTGAGTTGCCAAGCTGGAGTAATGGTTTGTTCTGGTTGTAAGAGTGTATTCTGTCTATTATGTCATTTTAGTTTAGATCTGCGAGCATTGTGAATTAGTTTCTCACTAGCAATTGTCTAGTTCTCTTGCTTTACTCTGCTTTTAACTTGAATATCCACTTCAGTTTCTGTTCTGCTCTGTGAGAAACCGAAATGAAGAAAGCCAGAGGCAAAAAAAAGCAACGTGGTTGTCTTATTTGGGCTAAAAAAGAAGGAACTCAGAAAGTGCATCTGTGTGGAAAGGAGAAATAATGCCGAAAATAGAACGATAAGGAAAAAATCTAGAGTAGATAGATGAGATGGTGAAACATCAAAAACCCATTTATGAAATTGGCTAAAAGGCATTTTTATCTTGAGCTAAGCATCAAAATTTCAATCCTCTGTTGACAAATTCAGACTGACATCCGACCTACTACTTACTACTAGAATAAAGCAAATCTTCAAACCTCAGTCTGATCCATGTACATAAAGAGGCTAAAGACACAAGGCATTGCACTGGTTAGGATATTCCATAAGGGCAACTCTGCTTTAAACATTTCTCTCCCATACACTCCTCGCCTTGTTTTCTTCTGGGTTCTTTTCTCCCAAATATTTCCTTGCGCCGCGTGCCGCGATCGTAAAAAGACTTTCACAATCTGCATTCTCCGGCTTTTCCTTATATAACCCACTAAGGCAAGGTACTAACTATCGTGGTCGTCCTATCTCCAGCTATCTTCCCTTTTATACCGATTTCCTTTGCTTAACTTACTCACTACCACTGTAACAAGTCTGATGGTTACCGTCTCATTTGGCAGTTTCATGCTCTCAGCTATCAGTATCAGTTACTCACCCAACTAGCTATATATGTACATGCATCTCCATTCTATGTATCCAGAATGAAAGTCCAGGTTTCAACACACTAAACTCAGGCAAAGTAAGTGTCTAAGTAAAGCACTAAACTAAACTGTGCTAGTATATTTTGTATTCTGCTGAAACTAAAACCCGGAATTTTCTATCAGTTTCTTCCTTCCGTGATAGTATTTCACTGCTGGACTGTCGTCACTTCAATTCTATCCCGACTGACTCTCTTTCTGTCTCAACATCCATGCAATCATTCCGATTTACTTATCCCATCTTGTTACGTTACTTCAACTAGACAAAAGTCCGACTTGTGTCGATCCGCATAGAAATACTGTAAATCTAACCAGGAAGAGTAGATGCAGTTAACTAAAATACTAAAACTCTAAGTATATATTATGCAACGTATTCTTATCTTTGTATCTGTCACTCACATGTGTATAGTTGCACTACAGATAGTACAATTCATTATATAATCCCTGTCCTTATTCGTCCCTAAATATACTAAAAAACGACTGTGTGTGTGTTTATGAGGGCACAACTTGGAGTCTCTATCTCTATATTATAGATGTGTGTGTCTTTTGGTACGAAATGCCATAAAACGGATTTTATACTCACAATCAGAGGAGTATCCTGTACATTTAATTCGGGCATCTCATTCCCATCAGACAAAACATAAGATTATAATTTGTTTCCTTACTCCACAGTTTGTTAGCAAAGCAATATCTAAATTTACTAGGACTAGTGTTTTCCCGGTGGTATAAATACTGATTAAATGTATATGTACTCTAATAGAAAAATGCTAGCCCAAGATTCAACCCGTCGCAGTCAAGCTAGACAAAAACTATTTTCTTGTTTACACAAAGAACTGTTCCAGATTAGTTTGAACAGGGCCAGAGTAATCTGGAACAGCTCTTTGTACTTGTCATGTAGTAAAAAGTCGTATTATATTAGTTAGGTAATAGGTAGGTAGTAATGTCCGGCCTGTTGTCCAATTCCACATATTCTCAGGCAAACACCCGGAACCAAGGCCTTTGTACTAGTACCCATATATATAGTACGTGTACATAATGAAGAAATTCTCCAAGTCAAACCTCTCACAATATACGTAAGCACAATGAATTTTATTGAGTTGCCTGACTAGCATGGAACTTTGCAATTACAAAATATTACATTGCAAAGTCTTTGCGGTTTATTGTGTCTTTTGTCAGTATGGAAAAGTGGACCAAGCAAATAACTCAGCTCTCAAAGCACGAAGTACTATTATTGCACACAAGCGCCTATACATACTTATGTATGTTCTGATGTCAATGGCAATGTATTTCGCAATCTAGTACTTACGGCCTCACAACAGGACCACTGCACTTAATTCTTTTTGCCTTTCTGTTGTACAGCAGCACAAGACAGAACGTCAACAGTAAAGTACCTAATGCTGAACAATGTGCTATGTATTGTACTATGGTTTGTAATGCATGAATTCCTACTGTACTACGACAAAATCCAAAATGTACGGATAAGTACCACACAAGTATTTGTACACAACAAATAAAGTTTGTAGTTTAACTATACAATACGCATATACACGCCTGTAAGTTCAGTCTGTAAATATTCGCATTTTATATGTACTGTATACAACATAGGTAGATTTGTCGTTTTTTTGAACTATACATAGACCAGCCAGGAAATACTACAATTGAGTCCTACTACAACACAAAGCAACTTAGTTTTTAAGGCAATGATAAACCTCAATGGTAATGGTCGTAAATTTTCCTTCCGACATTTTTTCCTTATTAAAAAATTCCTAAACTAGCACTCATTTATTAGGATGCCAATGCGTTGTTCCAATTACTCCAATTTTAGACGTAGCTTTTTATTTTCCATTGCTATTAAAGGACCAAGTCAACAAAGGATACCTACAAGACAACCAACTCGACAGACAGGTCTAGTTTTTAACTGCACTACTCCTTGTCCTTATATAACACGATTTTCAGCTCAATTTTTATCTCTTTGTACCTTTATATAACAAAAAGACCAAGAAAACTATAACATTATTGTTTACATGTTTAAGGAACTATGTATAGTAGCATCCTGTGATACTATTATATACAAGTAACATTATTTTTATATTTCTTTTCTAACATTTCCATTAAACACGGTGCAGTGTAAGACTGCATGCGTCTCTGGGTGTTAAGTGTTAAAGTTGTAAGCCCACAGAAGAAGAAGAGCAAGATGATACATGAGGAAGCAACTGAAGTTTGTCTGCCCTTGCCCTGCTCCCTATCTCCCCTGCTCTAGTCTTGCAAGTCTACTCCTCCCTAAGCCAAGTGAGAAAAGTAAATTAGTGAGTGACAGAAACAAAAGTAAACATAACTTATTGTCTTCAACAACCAGGGACTGTGCACGTTCTCGCTCTCTTTTCTCACTATGCTACACAACTAACAGCGTACTGACTTTTACACAGTTATATGTATACAGTGAAGAATTGAATAGTTGGAAAACTAGGAATTGCAGTTGAACCAATTTTAGGAGTAGTAGTGGTAGTAGTAAATGTAGTATGAAATCTGTTCTGCCTTTAAGTACGTAGCAGGCAGGAGGAAGACCCGCATTTATCAAGTAAATCAGAAGTAGTAGAAAGTAGAGTCATTAAAAGAGAACTACACAGATGCAACTGCATAACTATAGCCTTGATAAATTGTAGAGACATTTTAACGTGCATTTGGGTGTAATTGGAAGAAGGTCTGTGTTATGGAAGCACTTACTTACTGCATACATTATACTTTATATGGAATTCCTTTAAATACACTTGCATGAAGCTTTATAACCTAATACCTCTATTCCTCGATAAATACAATTAGAATGAATAGTATACTCCTCCTTAAGGTTCTAAGATTAATACATTGATGACAAAGACAAAATTTTCAGTGAAATCCGACAGATCAGGTTAGGTCAGCGACTAAAGACTCGTGTTGGCTTTCCAAGAGGATTATAATAGGATTTATTTCATCCCAAAGTAAACGTATCGTAGTTGTTAGTTAGAGTTAGAGCTGTACAGTAGTACAAAACAAGAAGAAGGTATTTAATACTGAAGGAAGGTCTTTGTGTTGTTGCAAGGCTACGCACGGCACGGCACGGATGGCACGGGACACGCTATGCCATACACAAAGTCAAAGTCAAGTTGTGCTTTAATCTTCTCATGATAAATTCTAGGTTAAAATAGCCGTATTTATCTTAGGAGAATGAAACACAGCGGAGAGAAGAGTACGAGGAAGCGAAAGAGATCCCAATTAAATTAATCCGGCCATAAAGCCACCCTGCAAAAAAGGGAAAGCTAGTAGTGTAGCTGGTAGTAGCCGTAGTAAAGCTTCAGCAGTATTTATACACACATTAAGTAAGTAGAAGATAGTTGTGTATAGGCAAAAAGCTTTGAAAATACGTTCTATCTACACTAAAGTGCGTTGGGAACCAAATGAAATGAAAGGCACACATTAAATCTACCCAGGAGCTCTAATAGTACTCGCATCAGAATCAGCTTGATTTCTCGTTAGCTCTTTGCCTACTCCTAGAACACACTTTCCTCTGGTATTCGTGTGAGATAATGCTGTTTGTATTATTATATTGTCCTTAGTGAGTGCGGTGCGTGGTCTGACGAGTCTATTTAGCTCTTGCGTTTAGAAATACGTTTCTTGACTACAGCATTTTGTCCTAATACTATATTTCTCTTGAGTTCAGCTATATTAACCAACAATACCAACTAAGAGCTGTGTAATGTCTATCCATTTTCCACTTTCCTTACTTACAATAGTAAAGCTTTAGCTTTGTATTATGTAGCAGCGCAAATAACTGCTGGAATATCTAAAACTATAGTCATAAGTAACCAGAGGTAATTACAACAGATAATGTGAGTACTTACTGTGTCAGTTGAGTGCATTTAGAACCAGAAACAGAGTCGTCGTCAGATTCTACTATATTGTAGTGTATACTAGTCGAGAAATTCCCGTCCAATTATCAATTACTCAAAATGCACTTTGGATAAATAGTTTATTCGGGGCTGGGAGCTCAACTGGATTCTATCTCGGCGTGAAACAATTGTGGACAACCACTACTGTACTCATTACAAAGGTGATTGCTCTGTGGCAATTGTCAATTATATTATACTGATTCACAATGTGATAGTAGAACCAGACAGAATTTCTTTTAGAATGGCCACTTCAAATCATTCCAGTTCGATTAAAGTCTTTCACCACTTTCGAATTAATTTGCTTTCTTCAGCAACGCCAGGGGTGACGAGGCAATTAATTCATTAGATCACTCGCTCCTCCTTTCTTTTCAAATTACAATGTCACTCTCAAAACGAGAATCTGACTGTGAATAATAAATTACGAGCTTTACAACACAGCACACAGTTTTAAAAGGCGAATTATGTTCTAAAATGGAGAACTGTGAGTTTTAGTTCTGTAAATTTTTGGTAGCGCAATTTGACTTGTGTCTTTCTAGATGGATATATGCAGACTTATCCATGTTAGCCAAGTTTGGATTTAAAGCGTGATATTTCCGTTGTTAAAAACCTCACCGCAAAGTTTAATCCTTTAATCCAGAAATCCTCTTTGCCGATAAGTTCGGAAGTTCGGGTGCATGCATTTTAGTTATAAACTTAGTATTTGCAGGGGATGCACTGATGTGACTTGTGTGTATGCAATGTACACTCATACACACATCTTCTACACACACCTTCTACAACTTAATATCATGTCTCAGTTTATTAATGCATTTTTCTATGTAAATAACTTCTCCAGTGCAGTGCAGCTAGTAATACTTCCCTCACCTTCTGTCTTACTCACTTTATATACAAAGAGTTTTGTTTGTTCACGTAGCAATGTAATGGGATATAATAAGCAGCAGCTGCCAATGACTTTTTCACTCTACGACTACTGTATTTGCACTAGAATTTACTATGAACTCCACTTATCTCACACACATCAGAATGAATACACGTCTAATAATATCAGTACAACATAGGTACATGTCAAACAAGGCAAAAACTTGTTTGATAAAAGTTTCTGCTGTTCACGTACGTAGCTACTAGCGCACCGGATAGAAACACGAACCTAATCGTCGCAAGTTTATTAAATTCAAGACAAAACTCTCGGGTCTATTTCATTTCTTTATTTGGACTTATTACATCATATGAGTGTAAATGTTCACACGTAGCGAACCGATGAGATGTATGTAATGACAATAAAATAGGTCCTGGACTGTCACGTTTGTTATCAACGAAGCAATTATTATTCTCTACCTATCTATTTCATAATATAAAGCTAGCTTGCTAATAAAAATGATTAATAAAGTTTCAATATCACCACTGGTTTCGACAGTATTGAAAGATGACACTGGATACAATAAATTCAGTTCCGCAATTATCTGTTGACTTGAGTAGGCTCGTTGTTAGAATGACAATGACGATAAAATAACACAGAGCTTCGAATGAAGTGTCAAAGGGATGTCAAAAGGGATTAGTCAATTTTTTATGATGTGAATATACTGAACTCTGCACTTTGTGTATGCATTTAGTGTGATTTCTACATGGTAGTATCTGTAGTATTATACGTGCTTGTAGTGATGGTGGCTGTTAATATTTTCCATGTTGACAGTATCATAAACGTACAAAAACAGAAATATATTTTATCGTAGTATTCAATTCAATGTATAAGAGACCGGGAGAATGAGAGAGAGAGAGAGCGAGCAACGAGACACTCAGGACGAGCATAATCCTCGTTAAGGTAATACAGTAGGAATATACTGTAGGAAACCACACCACGCACTGACACCAAGTTGGGATTCGAATTCGACGTGATATGATATTTAATAATAACTGAGTCAAAGTTAAACCACAGAATAAGTTGATGTAATGAAATGTAATACGTTTTAGGACGCGATAGAGTGGGATTGTATATTGTTCGTGTAGGTAAACTAAGAGACGACTTAGTTCTAGTATGCTATAGATAGTAGCAATAATATTTCGACTATGAGAGAAGTGTGTGGAGAATAAAACAACAATACTAATACGGAAACAGTCGTATTGTGATGATGATGGCTATGAGAGATTTCTTCCCTTGCTTGCTGAGTTATCCATCCGGATGACAGTTGTGAGTTGCGAGTGGGACGTGATTTAGATTGAGATTGAGACGAGACGACGAGTATTAGTAGAAGCAGTGTATTGTATAGGAGTCGCAGTCGGGAGAAGTTTCGCACCGGCACTCCAAGCATGTATGCACACGGACACTCGACAATATCGAGTAAACCAAGACGGGAGAAATACACTTTGTTCAACCGTTGTTCGGTCTCAGAGTTTGCTGTGTAAAACTAAGCGCATGGCTCCAGCTTCCATGCATGGGATTTTACTACTAGTATTTACTACGGCTCTCCTGGTATGGGCTACACAATGCACTACGACTACATGTATGTTCCGCAATACACAACGACGACACTGGCATAGCGGCAGTATGCATTATGATATGACGACTCTGTCTCAACTTAATACATATGATGTGCGTCTAGCTCGTTCTAAGTCCGACAAACTAAACACTCGGTGACTCTTCTAAATTCAACTGAAACTGAGTCTTGTACAACAGTGTCTTTGTATGTATGTATAGTACAATATTATGATTTGATTATCTCGTATGTATACGTATAAAAGGTAGTTTCGTTTACTTTTGCACTGCTACTTGGCTACTTTACTAGTAGTAGTGTATAGTAAAGTTTAAATGAGTAAGGTTTTGTATAAAATGATGCTGGTATAACATTATGTAGCTTTGTTGGAAGTGGAACTAGGAAGAACACAAATAATCTCGTACAAAACAGGCAAAATGGAATGAATTCCTTTGGTGCATAACGTTCTATGCAAATCTTACTCATCACACAGCATCATACATAAAATTATTTTATGGATATTGCATTCGAGACAATTTATGTAGGTACCTGGCTGCTGGAGTCATCCACTCCTGCATATGAATTTTATCTCTAATAGTTAAAGTTTTTGGCACATTTCCATTAATGTCTCTGGCTATTTACGTAATTCCTAATCATAAGCAATACAGAAATTGTAATCAAGTTCTAATTTCACGGGTGATGACATAATGATCATAAAATATGTGCAAACAGTTCACAATACTAATATATCAACCAAGAGGCATTTCCCTATTGCCTCTAACTTACTTGATAATACTTTTCATGTATACATACCTATGTAATATGTACAATATGTTTACTCATTAGGAAATATTTTACCCTTGTAATAATCATAGTCATAACTATAAAGGGTTGAGCTTATTAGCATTTCTTCAACTTGCATTAGTTTAATGAGATTTATACTTATACCTGTGTAAACGTGCGTGGCAATTTAGAAATCATTTTTTATTTAACAAGTATACCTAAATACAGTCTAGTAAGTTACACAGCCTAAAGTCCTACATGCTATAGGAGTTCACTATTAAGCAAATGTCATTTCCATTTGTAACGCACAACAGTACATCATATCATAAATGTACATTCAACATTTAGTTAGTAAGGTAGTAGTAGTAGTGTCAGTGTTTCTTATTAGAAGAATGCGAATGTAAGTAGAACCATGTAGAAGTGTATGTATAGGCATTTGAACTATTAAACTGCAAAAGGTTACTTGTTTGAAAGCGCGTTTCACGGTTTTGGCGTTATTAGCTTTTGCTTTACGTGTCCTTTAAGTTTTACTACTTAAATTTGAAGAAGTGAACTTGGAAAGTCCCATAAAACATTTGGATTTTGCATCGGCTGCATGCTAATGAGAGCTAACATTGTGCTATACATATTAAGACAACGTTATAACAAACTGTGTCTGTATTTGTGTTGGCGGATTAGTATTTTACACACAAGTCACTTTAGACGAAGGGCAAAAGTGTGTTGTGCGTAATGCGTATCCTTCTATGCTTCTACTACGTACAACTTCTACTATATACTACAACATAAAATAAGAACTCATTACCTAAGCAAGTAAAGTACACATGAGAGAATAAATGCTAGTGGTAGTACATAGTCGTAGAAGCATAGTGTGTACAACTACTGTGCACGCTTAAGAACTAATTGTAAGAAAACCTTCAGGCGTGGCATATGCAAGGAGATTTTAGTTGACTGTGAGTTGAGCAACGAACATCGCGTATCGTACATACATAATTTTTCAGGAGCACACACTGAGAGACTACCAGAATGGAACAAGACATGCAACATAACGTAAATTCGTACTTATACTCAACTCAACTACTAAATTTTTCTGGCAAGAGTATGTACTACAGTAAAAGGAGTAGTAAAAGTTAAAACGAACGAGAAGAAAAAGAAGATTGTACTTATAGGAGGCTTAGCATGAAATCTACACCAGTAGCTACCTAAATGTATATATGAGTTGAAAATGTATGTATAGTTTTAGGTACAGTTTAGTTACCTATATAGAGTGAAGAGCAAGGCTGTATTTAGAGGGGGCAACGGGAGCAATTGTGCACCCCAAAATAGGAAAAAATATGTTATTTAATCAAAAAAATGCAAAGAAAAAGCAAAAATTTTCTCGCTATGCGAGAAATGGATGCATTTTAGGTTGATTTCGGCCTGAAATACCTCATATTTTTCCTTTTTGCACTATGTTGTTATTTTGCCCGCCCGAAATGGAATTCTAAATACAGCCTTGTTGAAGAAGAACACTTTTAAGAGAAAGACAGAGGCGA
>JAQFYB010002782.1:0-22514 GCA_034694085.1 Pogonognathellus longicornis | reverse complement strand
CGAGTGCATTAACATAATTATTCAGTATTAATTTTTATATTAGGGCTTTTCTTATGTTTAAGTAGGTACAGTGTAATTGTGTAATAAAGCAAATATTCATGTACATGGAGCATGTTATGGAGTATGAAGTCTTTTCTCAGACATTTATATTTGTGGTGGTTTGCAAAAAATATTATAATCTCTGTTTAAAGTGACACCTCATCCAAATGTTTGTCTATATGCAGAGGATTATTATTATTGCTTAGTAGCTCAACATGTCAATAATTCTACATTACTGATATGAAGATGTTTCACACGGTTTTGCATGCAAAATATTGGGTCAGGTACTTTCTCACGCCGAAAAATATTGAAACCTCCTCGACCGTGGGTAAAGCAAACATTTCCATCGTACATGAAGCACAATCAATACCCTGACACTTTGAAAAAATATTTTAATAACGTTTCAGGATTACTTTTATACAGTGTAACCTGTCACTCACAGTGTGGAAGGTTTATTTTATGAGTTAGATAGAACTATGATGCGCAAATATATTGAACCATATAAAATTACTACTTTATATGGGATACCTACAATATGCCCCGGTATAGAGTGTAGGCGTTAGTATTAATATTTGTTTGCATTTGCTTGTCAGTTTGCTTGTAAACTGCAATATTTTAATCTAAGTATGCCTATATACATATAGGTACACACTGAATGGAATGCTTTATCAATTATTTTGATATGAATTAAAAGTTAATGTTCTCACAGGTTCATCAGTTCTTAGGTATGTGAATTGACTATAATTAGAAGTTACACCGAATTAATTGAACTCCATGTTCCCATTAGGATCGCAGTAATAATCTCATGTTCACTGCAAAAAAAAATAATTTGGTAAGCGAAATTTTTTGATAACACTTGCCATGCACGTATACAAAAATTATGCCCATTTATTTGGGCATTGACTGTATCGCAGTTAATGAGTAAAGCTAAATTTTTCTGCCATTATTCTGTATTAGTCTACTATTATCGCATAACAAACAAATGATTATAGATAGCTATCTCCGCAACGTCGAAAAGCAGGAATGTGGAGCTTTAATAGAAAATGTGCAGATATTACAATAACATATTATAGCCATTTAAGCCAAGCGTCCTGCAGTCTAGTTGGCAAGTGTTAAATGAATAATCAGGAGTAAGGTATTTGGTCATTGGTTATATCATCACTTGAATTAGCATAGATTTTACTGCAAACGTTTTGGAGACCAGTTTGTTGAACGATTTTACGAATTTTACTACTTGCATCGTATACAATTATACTTACCTATGCACCCGTTTACTCACTAATAATTAATGCTTATACATACATACCTAGGCCCTAGATATAGTATAGATAGCTTGCCAACACTAAAATACACGAATGTGTAGTTTGTATTGCTATATCATATATTTTATGTGTATATATGTATATAGTTACTAATAGATTAAAGAGTGCACGCAAAAGTATAATCTTTCGACCTAAATATATTGTTTTACACAAACGATGCCATTTCCAATCCTGTATGATCTTGCAAGGATATTTGCCATATATACAATTGCCAAAATGAAATGAATTACACACTCCAATCTCTCAACACCATAAATATTTACCAAACTCGGCATGACTACCCGTAAAATGTGAGTGTGTTCTACATGAAAAAGGAATTACAAATTCATAACCTCCTACAACACTATTTATACTGCACTAATGTAAATTTTCAGATTAACAGGCTTTTACTTACGTACACATAAAAATACTTAATGTGTGTGTTCTATTTCACACTCCTGATTGTAATACCTCTCTAGACAATTTGGGTTTCGGCTCTTCTATATGATTGTGATTGTACAAATATGTTCGAGTCTGACAGAAAGCCCGACAACACATACGTCCACCATCCACACAATCAAATACCTACTAATACACCTTTATCTTGTGGATGTGAGGTGTGGAGCAATTATTCCCTTAGTTCTGTTCACTTGGCGGTGTACAATAAAGATCTGTTTTTGTGTTCCATGAAGATGAGGTCACAAAAGTGAGCATCAACGAACTGGACTTGGATTAGTGTAATATCGTTATTAGTTACAAACAAGCCTATAGGTAGGTAAGCAAGTGTAAGATACTACTATACAGCGGCAAGAACACTTAGTACTATCTTGTAATTATATCGTATATCTGTCTATCATATTTTATATGGTATGTCTCTAACTCTATGACTAAACTAACCGACTCCTTTCAGTTATAACCGTCTAGTACTGAGTGAATAACCTAAATACGGTGTTTAGCTCACATCCAGTGCGTAATCTCATCCCTGTTGTACAGACATACAGGCTATGAGTCTCTGTTTAAGTATTACGGATATGTATACATCAGTCATCAGAGCGATGAGCACATACATAGACATACTATCTCTTACTCTTAATCAAACATCAACAGCAGCATCACACACAATACACAAAACACATATTATTATTATAGCTTTTACACAAGTGAAGTATATCATATAAACACATAAGACAAGCCTGCAGAGAACAAGTTGCAGTTATCACCCCATACCTTAGCTACATTTTGAGTGACATCATCTGCCCTGACACGAGTGATCAATTCTTCGCTTATTTCATTTATACCTTCCTTGATCGACAAGACACAAGAACAAAGGGGCCAGAAATTCATTCCATGCGAATACATTTACTCAAAATATTTGCAATTTCGAGAGTGTATCTTAATAAGTAACAACTACTAGTCAAACACTAAGTCGTGCAAGTGAAATAATCTTCCTCATTGGCAATATTACGGTAAATACTCCACTAAAAAAAGTATATTTAACTCACAGTGCACACTCAACACACGCCATACCTATTTAAAATCCAAGCCAAGGCAGAACATTAACATTTTCACTCAGAGCAACAACGCTATCTCCATCAATCAGCGACAAACTTCAATGTACCGAGATAATTAATACGTATGTAAGCATAATTTTTTATTTACACTTTCTTCACAACCCACTCCTCCTGTATAAACACATACACGCTCCTGGCCGATGGCCCTAACAAAATCATTACGCTCATTTACCACTACACTTTGTTCATGATTCATACACAAAGTCAAAAAGCCAAAGAGGGTGTGCATAAAAAATCACAAGCTACCATACTACACCAACTTTCATTACCTACGTATTTGACTTTTGTCAAACCACACATAAAATATAAACCTTCAAGTTACAATTTACGTAGAATGGGTTGGAAGGACCAGAATTTTGAATTAACAAAAACATCGTTAGGGACATTGTTAATTCGGCAGAGCGAAGAGAAACATAATACCTGTCAAGTATTTTAACTCTAGCCAGAATTCAGGTGGGACGGTGAAAGAATGGATTGTTGCTTTTTTCATTATTATGATGGATAAAATAATAATATGTCCTGATGTACTTTCCAACTGCAGGCAAAAGAGCCATGTATACACCTTCTTGATATTCTGTTACTCCCTGCAGGCTTTACGAGTACGTTCAATCCGATACTTTCCTTTTTCCTGCAGCCTGTTTTCATTATAATTTTAGATGGGGTAATTCATTTTGATGTACGCTACTTGAGCTTCAAATGAAACTAGAATAATATCATACGCATTTTTGACAGTTTAGAGCTAAAAGAGACCTCTTTAGCCATCCTCACTCAAATATTTTACAAAGGTTCTTCTAAGCATTGGCAATAATTAACTGCATTACGCAACTTCATCAGCTTATAATATGAGCCGTGGCATGACAAATGCATCAAGGGGTTTGGTTTCACGTGATTTATCAGTTTAATCATCTATTTTTTCATACATCGGGTTAACTACCTTGATTAATTGAAATGTTCGTTATAAAACTTCCAATGAATGTATGTATGTGTCAGGGTCCATTATTCCATTGTTCACATTATCACGTAGAATAAAAGTAAAGTGAAGCTTTTTGAGTGTATTTCCATTGTTTGCAGATTAATCAGAAATCAAATACCTGGTATTACCTGTAAGTACTATACATCTAAGCTAAGTACACTTATGCAATTTAATTGTTTGCTCAACATAGCAAAAAAAATGAATTGTGTGTGAATGTGAACATAAAAATTACATGACAGTAGCTCAGTATTGTATTGTGTAGTATTGCAGAGATGTTTTTCATACCATCAATCTATTGGCATTATCTGATGTATATACATACACTAAACATAATTACATTCTATATAGTACGTAAAGCAAGTCGCAGTAATAAGTGAGGCGTATATCTAATGTATAATAAATTTTAATCAAAGCACAACAAGTATTTATAATTCTCGTCATTTAACCAAATACTGGATCTGTACACAAGTACGTCGTATAAGTGGTTACGTGTGCCGAGCATGAGCCAATAAACGATTATCATCATTTTACCACCCATTCAATCCATATTATAAATACTGGCAGTTTTCTGTACATGACTATGTTTTATACATGACTATGACAAACCTTTTTGTCTCGGTTCGCATTAACAGCAGTGTACTTCTATACTTAACTTATTTGACTTACCTATGTTATGTTAGTTAGCTAGTAAGTTGTTGTATGTAGGTATGTAATGTATTTAGCTACTAGTAGAACTTTCATCCTGAAATAAAGTAATGATTCTTTGCTTATGTGGTTAGTATAATACATACATGGATGATATACTTATACCTATTCCTTCCACCTACACCGAGGTGTTATTCATCCACATTAAATGAGTGTACCCCCTTCCTCCTCCATACTCGGGTTAAGCAGAGTGTAGAATTGTAGGTACGCCTATGTAGCAAATGTATATGTACATATTCTATTATCATTGAAGTATATCATATCATTGCATTGTGGTTTACGGATGATGATACAATTTAAAGTCCAGTTTGGACTTCTGTGACTCCATTAGTCCTTGGTACACTCCACCTGAAACACAAAACAAATAGCCTGCCAACTTTCTTCCACATCTTCCACAATTATCGTCATTTTACACCACATTTCACTTAATTTACAACAATTAACTACCATATTCTACTTAAACAAGCAGTATTTTCAGTTTTTGAATAAATTTTCTTGTAATTTTGTTATCTACAGTGCTCTACGACAAATACTATCTGTAACTACGCTTTCATTTACAAGAGAAAACTTCTAAAGAAAATTTAAGAAAATGGTTGCATCTCACGAACGTCAAGGTAAGCTTTCTTATATTTTCGTTTGTGGGTGAGAGAAAGTTAGGAAGAATAGGATTTTCGACATTTTAATTATAATGAGTTAACTTTTGTGTTGGTTTGTCACTTTGCCAAGAAGAGAATTGCCAACTGTAATTTTCTATAGAGCTAAATTGAATGCTAAATAGCTACTTTTTGTGTTTAATGCTATTCAAACAAATTTAGGTGAGCATGTCATGGCTGTAGTTAGTATAAGTAGGAAATATGAAGCTTTACAAACACAATGATGTAATAATTACGTTTTAGCCTTGAAAACGATTATTTTAACGATCTAATTTGTTTAGAGGGAAATAAATCAAGGTTGGTTTTGCAAATCCCTTAGGAATACTTCCATATTGTGGTGCAGATTGCAATAAATCAAAAACCAACTTCTGGTTAGGTAGTTACAACAATCATTTAAATGCAAATGTTATATTCCTTTTTATTGCCAAGTATTGTCAACAAAAGACACAATGCTATTTGTCAAGCAGTACTACTAAATTACATAAAAGTCCTAATTTCCGTTGCTCTACTTTCACATAACAGTAAGGCATTATTATTATTAATGCAAAACTATAAATAAAACTAAGATTTTTATTAGCATATTATTTATATAGGCACCATGTAGTACCTGCCATTAAACCCGTTGCGCCAACATACACAACAGATTCGATTAGTGTGATTGAATAGCAGAAGGCTAGAAGGAAAATATACTCAGTTATATTTAGCTCAGACATCTTCTTGTCTGTGCCATTGTGTGTGTGCATCAAATAATAGTTTTAGTAGGTATATACAGCATAGTTATGCACACACTCCATGCATATTAAGTAGGGCTTTGTGGGTGGTGTGAATTCTATTTTGCAAAGTCGGGCGTCTGCCGGGAATCAAATACCTTCGTTTATTGTATGCGTTGTCTTTAGTCTTTCCATCATTTTCTTTAGATCCATTCACCTTCCCCTTTAGCAAATTGAGAGGAAAGTTTTAGAGATGAGATTACAGCTTTCCAGATACTCCCTTTCAGAATAATCTTACTCTTACTACAGGATTTACATATCTATTTATGGTAATTTTATTTGACGACAGGATCCAGAAACAAATTCTTCAGACCTTGGGAACCCTCCCCGGAGCTCACCCACCAGTCTCCCGAAGAATGCTATGGCAAGAAATATTCACATGAAAAGCACAGAGAATACACAGGATCTATAATAAACAAGACGATCAAACACAGTCGTCAAACAGAGAAATGCCCTGTAAGTACATTTTGATGATATTGATTTTTTTATTAGCAACACAAAGAAATCCGAATCCGAAATCATGCAAAAGGGTAAACATACGTGTACGTGAATGCAAAAAATCATAACTACTATTAAGTATATATACTTATACTTTTTTTGTTTTATGCTATTTTTACGACAGGATTGTGGGAAGCAATTCACTCGGAAAGATAATCTGACGCGACACAGAAAAATGAAACACGAATCTGACTCAAAACCTCAATGTACTTTTTGCCACAAACAGTAAGTCAACTCAAAGCTTTGATAATGCATTGGATTTACCTTTCCATTATCTAACTCTCCACATATTTGGACTTTACAATGTGTTTGTGTGCATGAGAATTGTAAACAATGCCTCCTTTGTTTACTTTAGGCTTTCACGGAAAGATGCGGTCCAAAGACACGAAGGAACCTGTCATAACAACCCTTCGAAACTTGGTTCGCCACCTTCACCCAACGCAATTCGCAATGACTCCTCGTCAGCAGACTCGTACTATAGTCACAAACCTGGGTATGAAGCTTCTGTAATACAATTGCCGATAAAGCCATATCCACGAATGCCACACAATCCACTTACATTTCCATTTTCAATTTCAGTCTATCATCACAGACACCAATAATAGAATAGACGACTACCTACATACATGTGTATCTTAAATGTTAAAATAGATACCATACACGCATTTCCTGATAGTATTCAATCTGATTAATATTTTTAACTTAACTCGAGCATCCCAGAGTACGTGTATACTTCTAGTGGTGCAAACGATATGATTTTTATTTATAAACAGTCAATATATAGCAATTAATTACCTCAATGCGCACTTTTGCAAAGCTGTGCACAATCCTTAGTGTTAACTGGCTGTGATTTCGTACCGTAAAGATGTGATATTGAATTTATTCCTAGTGTAATAAAACTATGAGCTTTATCCTACCTGTCTACAATTGTAAATATTAGTCTTGTATTGACGTTGTAAGTTGTGCTACGTTTTACATTATTCGACATGTAGTCCCAGGAGTTAAGAAATTGTATAACAATCATTGTGTACTTTTTGTGATTTTACTTTTATCTGTTTGCTTCTACTCGCTGTAAATATACAAATGAATAACATTAAATACCGTCCAAAATCCAATGTACAAGCAATTAGCACTATATAAAACTATAAGTATTATATATTTTAATGAATAAAGCAGTAGTTGGTATTACATGTAATGAAATAAAGTATGAACTCATTTTCTTTAATGCTATTACTGTACTATTACTGTAAAACATGATCAAAAACACTTTTCTTCATTACGACAACTTTAATGGATGACATCAATCTAAAATACTGTTGTAAAATAATAATTACCACCATGCATAGAAAAAAGGAAAGGCGAAAACTTCTTTTTCGCCAAATATACCAAAAACCCGATACTATAGGATAAACTCAAACTGCATTGTATGATATGTAAAATTAATATTTCAAAGAAAAGTTACACAATGAAAACAAAACTCGAGGCTTTAAATTTCACTTATACTTACAATTAGTAAAGCAAAGATACACTACCTATACTATTATTACCTTTATCAAATGCAGGTTTGCTTTGATGTTGCATGCAATACAAACAGACTTTATGCATGGATGTTCATAACGAATTGAATTAAAGATGAGTTCCCTCCCACATAACGTTGCATCAAGGCTAAGCCTTGGTTGCATTATGCATTATGAACTAATTGTAAGTGAAAATGAAATAATTGTAAGTAAATGCAATATTTACATAGTAGGTAATATTATGTATTCATCCTTATATGCACCTCATGGTTATAATTCCACTTACATATCCTGTCTGTGTTTATAGCACTTAGTTTTCTAACCATTACTTTTGATATGTAAGTATTTGTCGATTAAGATTTGAATCCAACTAAATCTTGAGCATTCTACTAAATTCGCTAATTCAAATTCAGATGAGATAATTACTTGCATTCCAAGATCAAAGCCAAAAGCAGGATGTTATGACATTCCCAACTATTTTTAACTACTTTGAAATTCTATTTGCAGTAATATTTATTTGCAATACAATTTGTAGCATTAGTAAAGTACGAATGTACGCACGTTACCACTGCAATGAAAGAATAATTTTACTATACAACACTCTTTAGCCATAGTCAAAATCTCATAATGTGTCAAATTTCACTGAAACCATACGTATACGAATGACTGCTGTAGCTTTCCTCGCCGCACAAGCTCCAACCGCAGTGCTTATACTTCTCCATATTATCCAGGCTGGAATAGCGACACAGATGCCAAACTGTCTATTAGTTTACATAATGTTTATTTCTGTTAGGTATTCTATCGGTTGATCGTATAATTCTTTCGGTCAATATATTTTCTCGCTGCAACATCTGGGATTCATCAAAATAAAAGTACTTGCACGTAAAGAAGGGAGGTTTAATTTATGAATGGAAGGAGGCACTTTATTATCCAGCAATAAACGTCTTGCCAAAACATACATTTCCTACAAACGAACCACATCTGGGAATTTGTTATTAAACAGCAATCTTAGACAAACTATTAGCTAAACATAGTAATAAGAGGTGACATACAATTAAGAGCTAGAGAACTGAGTCATTAGAACATTAGCCTAGATTCAACTTTATCTTACTTATTTTCATGGTCCTCAGGTGCATTCCAATTCGGGTTCATGATCACTGGAAAATACACAGCTTACATACAACTATAGTATGTACATAGTAGTATAGGGACAGGTACAGATATGTAGTATTAATAAAGTACCTAGTTTAGTTTTACGAGTACGAGCGTACATCCGTACATATAAGATGGAAATTGTAGACACTAAAGTGATTAAAGCATCCCCATGTGTACAGTCAATAAGATGTCTTCCATTTTCATTTCGGCCATTAGTGCTAATGTTACTACTACAAGATTTTCATACACAGTTTTTTTATTTTACTATTTCTACCTACATACTAGGTAATAATTTATACCTATCCTATACCTACCCTACATAATATATTTTATAGAATTATGATTCTTGACTTATTGTAAGCTTTGATAAATAGAAGTAAAGCAAACGAAAGAAAAATAAAACAACAAATTATTCACTATGTCATGCCATACTTTGGCTATATTGTGAAGTTAGTACTATAGTGAGTACTATGATGTTTTAAACAACTTTGTTTACAAAACCGAAATTCCTTTTCTTCATTTTCTTGAGACACAATTTTGTTATCATTGCTGTACCTATACCTACAAGCACTCAATTCGGAAAACAAGCAGAGGATGCTGCTATTCCTATCTTAATGCATTCGTTTTTTTGTTTATGTTAGACAAATTAAACAAATCAATTGGTGAGTTAGTGGGTGAGCAATAAGGTTTCGTTAAAATGAATTAACAATGATTAAAAGTAAATGTACGTAGGTATACGCGAGTTACGTGCTTTGACGTAATTGGATGTCTAAAAGTAAATAGATAGTAGGTAGTATGTAAAGACGGTGACTGAATTCCAAAACAAAGCAAATTCTCCTGTTTTAAGAGTCAATTATTAGATAATTAACTTTTAATTGTATGTTGGCGTAATTTAAGCTGAGTTTTAGGTTTTCACATATACCTATTGTTTACTGTAGATTTAACGGATATTTTATTACTGTAGGTACTACCTTCTGGCATCTGGAAACACCTACTAATTTAGCATGCTTTTTAGATGTAAGATGTGCAGGTAGTGGTACTAATATTATTATTACGGAATCAAGTCACTGAAGTCTGTCTTATTGAAGAAAAACATTTGCCTGTATATGAGATATACTGCTGTGAATTCCTGAGAGAAACAGAGTGAAAACAACGCGTGATGAAGTACAGGAGGTTGAATTAGATTTATTTATTGTCTGCTTTAGTATGTGCGACTGAATATTTAGCGCTTTTGCTAACACTTGCATTACTCACAACCCGTAGTACGTCATTACCACTACCACTGGGCTAGTCACCAATAACCAACGAACATTTAGAAACTAATAAGGAAACCAAATGTTCCTTGAAATTAAATATTTATGTATTTTGTGGAGTTGCAAACAGCAAAGACCTTAAAAGATTTACCTACTTCATAAAATTATTAGTACCTCGCTCGGCTTTAACTTGCAATGGATGGAAAATGAAGTTCAGTATACATTTAACTCAGTAAAATTAATGTTCTCCAGTAAAAAATTTACAGAAGCTTAAAAAAAGTATTAGAAACATAAGTTATCTAGTCGGGTCCTTTAAAACTTTTACGTCTGTGAATAGTAGAAACATATAATAAAAGTAAAATAAGATTGTAAGATTTAAAAATATCAGTTGTGATACACAGGGGCGTTTCCAGGTCACATATTTGGAGGGGGCTAGATCAAAACTTAGTTCATACTTGTTGTCATTTTTGAGGTTCCAAATTTAAACGCGAGGTAAAAATATTTCAATAATCAGCTTCAGCCCCCTAAGCCCCCCCCCCTAAATGCGCTACTGGTGATGCACAACTTGTGATTTCAAAAATTATCAATTGAAGATGCATAGGATGAATTTACCAAGCTAAAATTGTATTTTTGCTGTACAGCAGAATGATGATTTTATATAACTTTAGATTTCATATACAGAAACTTCAAGTAAACTGCTGAAGCCTTAAGTGTAGTGTTCTCATTTTGTTAATGGAGATGAGAAAACTAAGACAATGAAAATGTTGTGCTACAAAAACATAGGGATGAACAAGCTGCTTATAATGTAGTTCCTGGGTAAAAAGATAATAAATTGACACTCCAAACCATGAAAAGATAATAATTCCAAACAGAACTATAATAACTACAATTTGTCAATGTTTCCTTTGTTTCTTTGGTTTCTTTTGAGTAAGTATAGCGGTACAATAAATAGGCAGATATATTATATTGTTAGCTTCAGAGGTAGGTACAATAAAAACAGGCTACCATGTAGGTATATGGCTACAATTTGTCAATATTTCATTTGTTCCTTAATAAAGAACGGTGTGGGTATACATTATACATACTAGCTGTGCAATAATGGCAGATATTACTAATATTATCCTCAGTCAGAAGTAGGTGGATGTATCTACAAGGTAGGTGGTAGTAGGTATGCACAATAAAAAAGGATACATGCACCTAAAACTTTGAGTTACTTGTGTGCGATGGTGTTTGTAATTCATATGCCTTATAATACTGAATAGTTTACTTGTTTATTATACACTTTCCTAGCATGAATTCTAGGAAAGTATTCAACGAAAGTGATTTACATTTTCCATCATCAGAAAAATCGGGGGAACGTCTGAACATGAAAAATGAATGTAGTATTTGTAGTTTGTAGGTATATAGGTACTAGTATTCAAGAGTGCATACTTTATGAATAAACTTTCTTCAGTAGTGTCATTCAGCATTGTGACATATTATATCACATTCCATTACATGGTTGTCTCATGCCTATCTGATGTATTAAAAACAAAACCATGTCGAACTATTTTGATATAAATAAATAAAATCCATATTATACCTATGGAGAAACAAGCAGAGTTTTTCCAGCGTTTCTGATGCTGGAGAATGAAATGTCACACGGTGAGACTGAAGTGTATAAATATAAGGTGGTGTACCATATAATTCACACATTTTTACTACGCCAAAGCGACTTTCTCCATGAAGCATTGTTAAAGTTTTAAAGTGGTATGTGATACACATTTCACTTTACTACTGCTTCCATTATTAATAGTTGTCAGTCTCGAGTCCAGGAATGTTTTAAGTACAAAAAACATTCACTTTGTTATACAATACCCAACTTTGTCTTGTCTCATAATTTGCTCCAGTTTGTTGTGTTCCTGTTTTCCATTCAACCCGACCCCCTGTGGAAAAAAGGAAGTATGCAAAGAATTCAGAGCAATGATACAATGGCAGATACTATGTATAAACGTCTGCATTCATTATTAACGTCGAGTTTTATCTTATAGTAAAAGTGATGTGGAAATGGCAAAGAAATAATCGCTGTAATGAACTATGCATAACTATGACAAAAAAGTATTTTACAAAAGTTTCAATTACATTTTAGTACTCTCATGGGTGAAATTTTTAAAAACTTATCTAGTAAGTTGAATAACGCTTGAACAAGTTTAAATGGAAATTGAAATGAGATACGCATCTTGGCTATTGTATTCTCCTAAACTCAATTTGCGTCAATTTATTCAAACCTATGTATGTCGATTGAACTTTGTTACATACAAATATGACGCAAGTCGACGATTTCAATGATTTTAGCATTCGAGAGTTTGGCCATGAATTCCAAGAAAGGTTTTGGTTTCAATAACTTCAGTCCATAGACATTTATCTCATTCAAGTGGGAAAGTCCACAGCTGCGTGTAAGGAATTGTGTAGTTATTATTAGCAATTCTATTGTACTTATATTAAGTAATTGATTCTCAATTCACAGAATTAACTACTAGATAGAAATAACACAAAGTGTGAATAGATCTTTTTGATTTCACCTTGCCCCGTTTTGATCGGGTGGTAAGGTACAGTAACATTTAGCAGAGAAGAATGAAAAGAAAGCAAAAACGATGGATTCAGTTATCAACAATGTAAACTTAAATAAACTTTAGTATGTTTATCTTTTTGATTTAGCAGATGGTAATGGTATATCGAATTTAACACCAAGGCCGTATTGAGGGGAATAGCAAAATGGGGCAATTGCCTCTCGAGATTAAATTTTGAGACATACGCTAGATATTCACGGCTTTTTGCCCAAAAAATCGTTCTTGGTATTTTTTGTCCCCTTTTTCACCCTCCAAAACGAAATCTTGGATACGGCCATATTTGGCAGGATAATTATTGTATGATGTTAAAAGGGAATGGAGCTACACAAAGAAAACGGAATAATAGTGAATAATGGAACACTAACAAGAGGCAATTTAATAGATCTAATCTTTTCATCCACCAAGTCAGTTTGCTTGAAGAATAAATATCCAGATGATTGTTTTTCACAGAACAATGTATACCTGTTCTTAGATCTTATATACTTTAAATAAACTTACCTACGTGGATTTCTTTTCTCAACCTTTGCATAAGATGATTGCACACTAATTTGTGTTTGCCCTTGTGCATTGTAAACATTACCAAGGCCAAGAATAGTAATCCATGTCTTGCGATAGACATGCATGCTTTATTTAGACAGATATTTATTATGAAAGTGTACAAACCTAATTTTAGACAATTTTTCAGACTAGTGTTTCTTAAAGAAGGTGTGCACTTCATTCGACAAGCATGGAGTTCCTTCCTATATCAATTCTGTACACCTTTGCTCTAAAATGAAGGCAAACACATTAAAATCTCTTTGCTTGAAAAATTGCTTACATTTGCCGAGAAAAAAGGAAACTTGTGCATTTACTAATTCATGGTATACAAAAAATGATATGTGATTTCTTGCACCAGATAGTGCATGCCCAGTAAGTACGTAAGGTAAGAACTATTAACCTACTATTGCTTTAGCAATATAACAGAATGCTTTATTGTACAAAAATCATTATTTACTCCACAGTTCATAATATATACTGTACATACACAACCAGCCTTGCTTTGGTATTTGAATTAATGAATTTTATTACTGACGCAACTGATTGTGAGTTTGCCTTATTGACACAGTAGCTATACAGTACGTACATAAACACAGCTTCACTTTTATTTTTAGTGCTGCAGGTATATGAATACAAGCATCATAAGACATTATTATGATTGTTAATGCCAAAATACAGTACAATGACGTAAGAACATTCTAAAGAAAATTTTCTTGTTGAATATTTCATGGATGGAACACAAAGAATAACGATGCTCCTTTTCCAACTCTTTTGCAGATTACAGTAGTAAAGAAATCATTATACGATATTGGGGAAATGCTGTGTTTGTTATTTGTACTTATACCGTTTTCTTGTGTATCTGCGTATGATACCTAAGTTTCTAAATATTTACAGTTTTAGTTACGAATGCTTATGTACTTACAAAACACTTGAGTGCACAACTTTAATAGAGTTATCTCAATACTCTGTATTCTACAGAATTTGGATTTCATAAAACCAGTGGGGTTCCATAACAAATGGGTATGTTATCAATTTGTTTCAAACAAGTAAAATGAACTATTATTGAGATACCTAGAAAACCCACCTATTGAAATACACATTCCTATATGCGCTCTATGTACTAGGTACTAGAAATTGCAAACTGGAGAACATGTCTACACCAGAAGGTAATAATAACTTGTGGTTGTGATCTTGGTTGACATGCCATGATGCCGCAAAGTGTCGCAATAGGGGTCGGATAGCGAACATACAACACTCAATACACAATAAACAAGCATTAAGACTAGCACTATTTGCACTGTGTGTGAGGTCAAAAGTACCTTGTGTCATCTCCATTGCTTCCGCAGCTTTTAATGGAGATCTTTGATTCCGTATCAATTGCACGATAGTGCAGAAACCAGCATTTTAAAAATTCTTTTCCAGGATATTAAAACACTTAGCTTTGACTTTTTAAGTAATTCGGTTGGCTAAGCATTACTAAAGGAAATCTTGAAACGTTTTGTATGATAAGAACTATTGCATTTCAAAAGTTTTTTCTTTGAGATGCTGTTGCAAAATTTCAAAACTTAGAAAAGCTCTTTAGAAAAAAAAATATTATTTTAAATTCCTCTTGCAGCAATAAAAAGATCCACCTTTACTAACACACACAGTAATTAATTGCACTTTCTCGTTAAAATCAGATTTTGTACATTTTATCTATATTACTATGTAAGGATACTCAAACTTGTGTAGTGTACTTACAACGTAGCAACATGGAGAGTTTCAGTCTTTGCTAAACTACTATGTAAGTAGTTGCGTTATCTAAACCACCGTATTATACAGACAGTCCCATTGAAACGACAACTGATTTGAAATTGAAAGGACTGAGACAGACAATTAGAATGAATATGAGTCAACAGGGAGCTCAATTTTGAAATTACGGTTTACACACAATAAATTAATTAAGTCTGCAGGAATTTCGTATAAAGCGGAAGGTATAGTGTATAGTTATTAGTTATCTTTACTACGTAGTATTTATGATATTACATGCCATTAATAATAGGGCATCGTGTCTTGTGATGTGAAACTCGTCCATTCATGTAATCTCCGATGAATCTTCGAACAAATATTGCACGAGTAAAAGGAATTAAACAATAGTTGTGCAATTCTAAGTAGTCGGAACACTTTCGTTGAATGTTGAATTAATTCTGGGGAAGGTTGAAGGTATATAGAAGTTGAGTGGTAGAACGACAAGAGATAGTGGCACACTAAGTGAAGGAAGGTATGACTTGGCTCATATCAAATTCAGTTTCTTATCTCACCACAGTATTACGTTTCTATTGGCCTTCTTGAAGAATACGTTGAGAATCCTTCCAACCAGGAAACTCTGAGCAATCATATTCTGTCTATCTGCCTGTCTTTCGGTTTGCATGTCATGTCGACCGACACGTTTGATTTATGAGTTAGGTAACAAACCCAATACGTGCTCTGTTTGGGTATTTGCTTCTCGTGCATGGCGGTTTAATAATGTTGTGTGCCATGTTGTGCTGCATATCTTACACAATGTAATCGAAAAAATATTTTGTACCGCAACGGCACGAAATTCCAAAGAATTTCGATTATAATCGTACCTACATAAGTCAAGGCACCTACGCAAATAATGATGTGTGCATTTGAGTGCCTCGGTTTGTACACAAACAAAAATATCCGAGAAAGCTATGTAGTAATTCAATCCATGTGTCAATACAATAAGATATATGCGTTTACTTTTCTATAATATGTATTGATTTCACTCTATGGCCTTAATCGCAAAGGTTGGAGTTGGATTCACTTTTGAGGAATTATTGTTGATTTAGTAGGACTTGAGTTTGAATAAAATGTTTGCCCAGTACATTTACAATGGTTGATCTACGGAAATCGTATTATTTGCCTACATCCTTAGCATTAGTACCTACCTACTGTAGCAAGCAGCTTAGAAAATAAGAAAGCTTGCTAGTCTCATTTTTCATTTTTATAAAACCCTGCATAGGTGGTGCACTTGAAACTGGAGGACTCTGTTATTAAATATTTAGCTAATGTTTACCAAGTATTATGTAACAGGTATACCTACATACTACACATAAGATTATTTGCCCACTTTAGGTACAATACATACACACTTTCCATCCAACATAAACTCGGCATGATAGGATTTACTTCGATACCTAGTTGTATCGAATGGTATATTATTATGTTACCAAATACTGAAACGCAAATACAGTACAAATCAAAGGAAACACAAATTTCATTTTTCTATCCTCCTGCTTTTACATATATATAAGTACCTGCAACATAATATTATTTGCTTGTTGTCAGGTTTTACTTTCTGAGAATTACTAAATATTGGTAAGTAGTAAGTAGGTTCTTAAAAATCCAAAAAGCCTGCAAGGAGAGATGTACACTAATTCATTTCTTATGTCCCTATGTAGTGCTATACATTTTTCATTCAATTACCTTAGCTAAGCTGACAAGCACGTTCTGCATAAAATACAGTTTCGAATAAACAAAAATGTCACATAACTTAAGTTTATAGACGAAAGAAGCTTAAACTCTTCCAAAAGTGACCTTTCATATATTTGAAATTGTTTGGTATAGTACAAAAAAGCTTTCAGTCTTTGAGAACTAACTTTACATAATTTAAGCAGCTTTTATATACCTAGTTAGTTAGTAGGTAGGTAGCTACAGTAGCTAGCAGGTACATTAGTTTTATTTGATTTTGATAATTTCAAAGTGGTTCCATATTGAAATGTACAACATAGTAGCAAAGATGTTTCAACTTTCTTTTTGCAATTCCTTCTTTCTGTACTAGTTCATACGGAAATGTAATTCCACCATCTCATCTAAAGAATGAAGATGCATATGTAGAATCATGCACAGACACTCAACACTGAGCTTATTTTATGGAATTGCAAGTACACACCACAAAAAGATGTACATAAATAACATGTCATAAGCAGACCCTGCAATTCTACGCAACGGAGCGACCAGAAAGCAAATATATCTCAAATTCTCAAAATACAAATACTACAACACTACAGTAAAATCCTAACATACAGCAAATTGAAGTATTTGCTGTTGAAAAGTCAGGGCATGGTAGCATAAAAAGAAATTCTGCAAAATAAAAGCAAATATTCTCATCCGTTATCCTTGGACTGTTTTCATATACAAATCTGCAGTTTCTTCTTCAGAGGACATTCTAGTTACCACTAGTGTGGAACAAATATACCCTGGAGAATACTCCTTCTATTCTAGTAACTCTTTCGCAGGGATGCACCAGTATGCGGTAGTCACGCTCACAAACTAAACCTAACCTACCTGAAAGACTAAGACTGCCACACAGCTGAGGCTGAAAAATCACACACAGATATTAAGAAATGATTACAACGAAGGAAAAGATTGGGTGTAATATAGTTAGGTTAGGTGTAATAGGATTGCATGTATTTGTAGTATTCTTCTAGTATGTGTACACTGATGACAATAAAAACTACATGTACATGTCTGTGTGAGTAAAATGAAGCACAATGAAGAAACGTCAAAGAAAACAGAGAGATGTATGTATGTGAAGCCAAATACAAGTCAAAGTCTGTATACCTATGTACAAAGTGATGTTGAGAGAGTATCAGCGGCAGTCAGTGTTAAAAGCGTCGGGCGGGCGTGTGTGTGTGTGCGTCTGATGCCTTTGGCAAAACTGTATATAGTGAGAAGCGCAGATCCGTTTGGACAACAGTGGGCTACGATTCAAGTCGCTTATTGCACCGGATTTTCTCAGCCTCAACTTCTCTCAAGAGTCTTCTTCGCGAGTCTCTTCTTTCAATCTCTCTCGCTCCGTATATTTTCGTCTGTCTTTCTACAAAGTGTACAAAGTACACCACAAACTTTACTTGAAAAGTCGTCGGCAGTTCTATTAGAAGATTTTTAGTTAGTTTGTCAGGTCTATTTAGTAGCAAATCATATAATAAAACATTATTTAACACAGAGCTTGTGTTTTATCGCTTTACTTCACAAGATTCTCACATGTATGGTTTATTTAACATACCTGAAACAGCCAAGTAATCATTTCCAGTTCTTTTAGTTTATTTGCCCGTCAATAATAGCAATAGCAAATCATACCTCAAAGGAAAATAAAGTGTAATCTCACAAAGTGACAAACTTAAGTGGTTTCATTTATTCTCGGAATACTTACTTTTACTTTGCCAAGCGAAATAATGGTGGTATGGTGCACTGATCACCAGAGCGTATTTTTTGATGCAATGATTGCTTGGAGTGTATTCGAGTGTGTTGCACTGTAATGTATGTATACTTGGTTTTTGGTCTCTTTGAAGCCTAGCCTGGAGCAAGTACACACCCTGCCATAAGGTTAATCCTGATAGATTGCCCACAGTCGGACTTTGTATTCGGTGCGTACATTTAAGTCAACTGTCAACAACGGGGATTAAGTTTCTCTTATGTACAACATTGACACGGTTTTTCTGTCATTTGTAACCAAGTGTTCGGTGTAATTGGACTTTTAGCAGTTCATGTGAAATTCTTTATATACAAAGACGCTACTTTGCCCTTCTCGTTTTCTCCATTCTCGATCTATCCTCCAGTCGTGTAAGAATAACGAGACAGTCTTTGTCAGTCCGCTCCACAGTGAAATCGCCAAAAGGAAAGAATCAAAAACTTATTGTATTACAGTCTTCAATTACGTTTTTATGTGAATGTTCAACTAGTAGTGAAGAAAGGAGGATACAATCCATTCCGCAAAAAAATGGCAAACGAAACGTTAAGCATTGCTAGATGGTAAGTTACAAATTAATTTAATCCTTTCATGCATTTCTGTTGGAATGTCCACCTTTTTTAATATAAAAATCATCATGTCAAAAACATTTTACACACAGAAAAAATTTGCGATATCATTTACCACAGTAGGCAAGCTAAGTATTACCTATATACTTTTCAATTCAATTTAAGAGCATACATGTATAAAAGATAAAGTTCCTTTCACAAAGCAAATGCGAAACCTTTGTAATGTTTATTCGCATTCCGTTTTAGTCAGATGACAGTTTTGGTGTAAGTCAACGTAAGTGTTGGGTTAGGAAGTAAAGAGTAGAAAACTATCTGCATAAAGAGAAAGTGGTGAAACTGAGTGACAGAGAGTATAAAGAAAAAGTTTCTTGTAGCTTGTATTTTCTTATCGGATAGCTTTCGCAATGAAAAAACGCTTGTGCGACAAAACAAAATAAGTAAAATAAAAAGTCTACAAACTTGTACACTCAATACGTTTCGATATCATTTACCTTGTATACGTCATTCTTCAATATGTATGTGCCTTTACCTAGAGAATCTTTACACACATACAGTATATCAAATTTCACATACTTGTTTTTACATACGTTGACAAACTAGAAACTTTTGGCATCATACAAACAAAAAAGATGCTTTCACCACATTTCTAAAACATTCGTTTGTTCGTCATTTATTTTGTCTATAGACTTACCTAAGTAAATTGCACTTTGTCATTTGTTTTCTATAGCTTTTCGGTGTTTTTCTGCTTGTGTTGTATTTAGTAATGCGTAAGCGAATACAGGCACGTACTTGTGTAACCACGGTTTATGATTGACAACAGGATAATTATATAGCATGAGTAGAGTACTAGTTGCTGTCGTAGAACGTGAGGGTTAAAAATATATTATTTCCATTCATTGTTCGTCTGACTCACAAACTTTGTTTGGTTGTGGTGTTGTTTGTAAAGCTACCCAAAAAAGTAGGACATTTTGTTAGCATCTCCATTTAGTATTTTTCCCACACGTTCTAGACATTCTGTTGGTGTGTGCTGTCTGTCAGTCAATAATTCGGAGGAGTTGTGGGTGATCTGATAATAAAACGTGCTTGCACAAACGGTTTAAGGCAGAATTTCATACAGTATTAAGTTTAAACACGTCAGAGTGTGGTCTAAATTGATAACTACAAACTATATTTACTTTCATTCTCTCCATTCCATACATCATATAGATTCAGTGTACTGCCGCGGTGCATTGAAAAACACGATAAGCTCCCACAGCTATAGCAAGGCAGCTATATGCACTTCATATGTTTTATTATGCTACCCAAGTATTTGAGTATCCTGATAAACGCAGATGATTTATTATGGAGTAGCCTATCAAAAATAATAGAGCAATACAGTACAGAGTTTGGTTAAATCGGTTTTCGGAGACATGCACACAAAGCAACATTTAGTGGAACATGTTTTCACAGTTTATAACATGAGATGCGACACAATATGCAATATACACAAGCGACATTTATTCAACCAAAGTGCAATTTACATTATAACACACATGAATGCATACATGTACTGTGTACGGTCAAGTGTACATGATATAACATATATTACATATAACTATATACAGGCGCGTACCCAGGGGTTGCACAGGGTGCACGTGCACCCCCCAGAATACTCAAAATATAGGTTATTTTGCCATAAAATTTCAAAAAAATTCGTGATTTTGATGTATTTAAGTTGGTTTTAACCTGATTAATATTAATAGGTAAGTGCTATTATAGACTAAATTGTAGCTTATATTCAAATTTTGCTCTCCCAATATTTAATTTCTGTGTACAACCTTGCTGTGCATCCCCAGCTTATGATCCTGGGTACGAGACTGCCGATATACGTTTACTATAGACATAAAATATTCTTTCGTGTGAACAAGCAAATTCGTTTATGTCCTGGGAACTTAAAAATGCATTTATTATGAAATGACGCAAATGACGATAAAAGGTCAATTAATGGATTTTCCCCGTGTATGTCATTGTTGTGTTGTGTGTGTGTACAATATGCATTGACGTATGTTTGAGCAGAAAACAAACACTTGCAAATGCGATATTTTCAATTACAATCATTAATATGGGTAATGGCGGATTTTATAGCTTAAGCTAATCGAGGTTTCTCAAATACAATAAACCAAATATTGTATACATTCTCTGGTTGGACATTGATACACATCTGTGTGCAAGATTAGCTTTGATGACATGCCGTATTGTGTTGTAATTGCTATTTGCATGATAGTGTGATACCAAGGCGGTTATACTCAGAACTGCAGTGCAATAGGTTAGTAGGTTACTGCAGTATTGGTTTAGTGTCTTATGTAAGATCTATTAATCAAATACTCAGAAAAGAAGAACGTGCTCGCTAACTTAACCTCTACATGTAGCCAGTTTCTTACATTAAAACGTTCAGACTATACACATTACATGATGTACATTGTACATGATAGAAATAGATATTCAGTTGAACCAGCTATACTCACATTAATTAGTTACAAAATATTATACGTTATGTGTTTCTTCCTACACAAAATAAATATTTGATTCATGTTTTTCAGAATATCAAAACACTCAGAGACAAATTGTACATGATGGTAACAGACCATTTGAACTAACACTATCCAAATAGTTGAAAATTTATGTGCTTGTAAAAATTAATATGAATACTATGAATGGATTGGGTTCAAACAAATCTATCTCTATAAACATCTATCGTTGAAGTTGAAACTATGTTGTAACAAGCCAGGTATGGTTGAAAAACAATAGCATTGACCACTAATTTAAAACTTTGTAGAGCAAGTTTGAGTTTTACAAAATTCTGCCTAGAATATTAATTGAATCTGAAACGGACTGCAACAATACAAAAATAATGGAATAGTAGAATCAATGCAAAGTGCGCTTACATAATCATTGCTTATAATATACCATGGAATCAACGGGTATGGTACTGCTAGCTAAGCTATGGTACTGCAACATTATGTTGCACCTATTTCATATCTAGGTAAGGCATATAGGCATATAATATATAAAAATAAACTGGTAAAACAGATGTAACTGAGTAGCGTCAGTTGTTGGGGTGTACTATCAGACAAACAGACAGACAAACC
>JAQFYB010002781.1:0-22515 GCA_034694085.1 Pogonognathellus longicornis | reverse complement strand
TGAGTCCTTTATTCAGTGAGCTTTGTGTGTAGCACAATACTTCATTAAAAACAACTGTTTTATCAGTAGAATTATGATGTGTATAGCGATAGACAGTACATATCCTGTACATGTATTTTTTAGTGCGAAAAACAACAACATTGTACTAGTAGTGTAGTGCCTGTGATGCTACCTGGTTTTATAGCGTGTACCTATTGTTTTGTTTATAGTAATATGACGTATTTACTATATACTTTGAAAGAACATCCAACCCTCAACCCAAAGGATCACAAACAAACGTTCTTCTTCAGTCTTCTGTATACACACCACTTTGCACAGAAATGGGTCTAAAGAACAAGCTTGGAAAGTTGTCTAATATATTTTTCATATATTACTATTGCATGCCATGTAATAGTCAAAGCTGAGAATAGTCAAGCTTCTACATTCGTTCGGCTCTGTTTCTCTGGTTATTTTTATGTCCAGAAGCAGGGGTTTAAGATCGTCTAGACTTGACTTCTCTATCATTGTGCTTGTACTCAGAAAGAAGAGTCAGACTAGAGAATAACTATAATCCTAGGGTTGCATTCTACAGATACTACACAAAAAGAAGCATTCCTGTATGCAATATATTTCTACCACACAGCATACATATAGTATCCTCGAAAAACATTTCTTTTCACTATACAGAATATTATAAGATACGCGCTGTGTGTGTATCTGTATAGAAGAAATACCAACAAAAGTCAGACTCAGTAAGTTCAATGCTGCAGGGAGCAGTTTAGTTATACAAGGTTTAACCTCGGCATTAGTCCGTAGAAAAGAAAAGCATTTCTGTCCTTACTGATGGGTTCTTGTAGGGCTACTAGAATCTTATATTATTTTACTACTATCTATGTAGCAACATTAGGTCGGGAATGCCTATTCGG
The DNA here is from genome assembly GCA_034694085.1 of Pogonognathellus longicornis. Lineage (NCBI taxonomy): Eukaryota > Metazoa > Arthropoda > Collembola > Entomobryomorpha > Tomoceridae > Pogonognathellus > Pogonognathellus longicornis. The sequence goes on along the minus strand of JAQFYB010002781.1, from coordinate 21,610 downwards.
ATTTCTTTACTGACACTATTATAGTCTAAAATCACGAGTATTCACATAATTTCAAATTTGAAACTGAAGCTGGGCATTCAGGATGTACTAATATCCTACAGTGAAATTGAGCCAATGTGTGTATGTGTGTATGGATACTTACACTTTGTTTTGGCCTCCTTTTCTTCGGCGTTTATGAACGCAGAGTAAAATGTAGCACGCAGAGCAAAGTATATAAGACTACTGTATATTTCTATGGATCTTTCATGACAGAATACATAGTGTGTATACCTACATACTACAATACTAATACTAGACAGGAAAAGTGTATAAAATCCTAGGCGGAACTCAGCAAGGAACTTGGCCAAGAAAGGAACTTTTTCGATATGACAACAACAAGAAAGTCAAGTCTATATAAGTATGTGTGGTTTGGTGTGACTGAACTGACTGAGTGAATCTGGACCACACTCACTCGCTCTAACTCTATGGTTTGGTTTGGAGTTTGGATTGGCCTATTCAGCCAAGCCAAGCTAACACAGCGCTATCAAAGAAAGATATAATATAATAAGTATATCTTTAAGTAAATACACGTCTAGGTAGGTGAATAGCAAGGATCTGTAAGTGCATGCTTGCACACTGTACTTATAAGAGAATTTTAGGATCCTCGCTGAAGAAGTAAACGAGTTTTTTCTCTTTCTTTCTATACATATATCAATATTGAATGTGTTTGTATATATGGTGTCCCACTACTATTAACTCTGCTTTTGTAAGATCCCTGTAGCCATAGAAGACTGTTGTGTAATGAAATGAAATAGACGAGACTGAATTGAGTTGCCTTGAGTTGACGACTTGAGCTTGGTGCTGTTCCATCGTCCTGTACAACACACACTCTCATATTATTCCTTAGTTCTCTCGCTATTTGCAGTAGCTTATAGTTTTAGCCAGTGTCTACTCCAGAAGGTAATACTATACCCGGAAAAGTCTGGCGTTGTTGTTTGTGTCTCGTTGTTCGTACATACTACAACTACAAACACAGCTCAAAATACAACAGGGTGCACAGAGTACATAGATTCTTGTACACAACTGTACACAACCAAAGCAAACCAGTCACATTCTCTTGTTGTAGTGTAGGAGTGTGTAGGAGTACATACTTACTGCACAAGGAAAGAGAGACTGCTTTCTGTTTATAATAATAATATAAAATAACATGAAAGTACATGTAGGAGTATTAGTAATAGTAATAGCAGTAGGAGAATATCATAGCAGCGTATCATTTCATCTCATTTCATATCAAACAACTTAAACTGTTGTGGCTTGCTTTTGACATTTCTTATGTCGCAAATGTTGCGGAATTTTCTTTCGATTATTTCTACTACATTTATTTATCCTCTTGGCGTGCTTGGAACTATTGTGTATTGTGTGCTACGCGACGACACACACACGTGCACTCTGTAAGTTTTACGTACTTGTGTGTGTATAATGGCAATACACCTCCAATAGTAACGACAGCACCAACTATTATACCCAGCTACTACATATTACATATGATAGGTACATGCTACACATACACTACAACTCTCCCGGTTCATATTTTTATACATAGGCAATATGGGTTGTATGTGATGTTGTGTGTATGTGTGGTGGTAATGTCGTAGTGTGCAGACGAACCTCCTCGTCTTGCTGACGGGAAAAATTGCAAGTCTGTCAAAGAAAAAGGAAATAACAAGAGAGCTCGAGGGGTGAAGATACGACAGAAATATTGGTTTGCTTCATGTAGCAAGTAGAACAATAGAAGACTTGAGTGAAATTCAAAGAAAGTATATTAAACACTACACAACAAAGAAATACACTCAGATACTCCCAACAACAACCGTATGTACCTACCTACTGTTCACTGCCAGTAAATACAGAAAAACATTTTCGTTTCACTTTCAGCACTTCCTCTTTTCCTCTCCCTGCTTCTTTCTCAGAGAGAGAGAGAGTGAGACCAAGTGAACGAAATGACATACCGTGATGTAATGTATTCTGGGCTCGACGCTATTATTTGTATTTGCAATTGAATTGTTTCCTAGATCGACGTATACCTACACACTTCTCTCCCTCTGGCTCTCAAAGAAACCATATCCATTACAAATGCAGTACGGACATGTTTAATTGTTTTCTCAATCTTTTCCTACAAATAATATTCAACTAACAAGAAATTACATACAATCTGCTTAGGTACTTTTGTCTATGAAAAGGAATTGAAAATGACAGGCGGGTTTTCTATGGTCGTTTTGTTTCTAAAATATATATTTTTAATAGTATTTTCCACAATTCGATTGGAAAGAAATGCACCATGGTCCATGGAATGCATTGAAACATATTTTGTTTGTTTAAAAAGACACACACACACATACTCTGCAAAATATCTCAGTTTCCTTCGCTGTACCTACTGATACCTACTAATAAATAAATACTGGAAATATAAATTGCTGGAAGGTATATACCTAGTCGGTTAAAGTCCAATCTTAAAATGCAATTTGAATGTCTGTGTATGTTAGAGTGAATGAATACTAGTGCTAGTGGTTTGTAATAGTAGTAGTTTGTAGGAGTGTAGTAATAGGGAAACTGGATCTGTCAGTACAAGTAAAACGAAATTACTATTACTATATTAGTTGATACATGCGAAAGTACATGAGTCGAGGTAGTAGTACTCAGAGTTGTAGTGAAAGCACATTACATAGCACAAAATAACATACAATAACATAAAAAGCGAGTAAGAGTAAATAATGCTCATGTATTTTCCCTGACGGTTCAATGTTCAGCCCAATATATTTTTCTTGTCTGTTTCTTCGGAGGTAAACTGTGTGTGGTGTTTTCTGGCTTGGTATGGACTAACTTCGCTCTGTATCACATCACATCACATTCCGGTAACAAATCGCACGGTAATCGCCATAGTCGTATCGTATCCTATCCTCTTTCTCTCTCTCTCTGCTACGGAGAGGTAATGCCAAGGAAAAGCAGTTTCTCCTTCTTTCCATTAACCTCAGCCATGGACCCACACTTACGCTACATTATGTTGTATTACCACACTTTAGTGGCACCGACAGACAGCCAGAGAGAACCAAGGCAATATAACATACCTTCGCCAACAAAATACAGACAAGAGTGCCAATAGCAATCAAATCCTTGAAAAGTTAACCAACAAAATACAACAGAACACAACGGACACTGTACAATTCATGGCACTACATACTACCACCACTACAAATACACTCTACTATCTTTCCCTACTTCCACATCACCTTCTAAGAGTTTCTACACATGTATGTATGTACTACATGTATATGCACTACACTACACACTACATTGGCTACACGATCCTCAAAGTGAAAATGGAAAAAGAAAGAGCAAAGCCTAAAGTAGTTTGCTACTTTTTCCACTCTTTTATCCTCTTATTTCAACCACAATGTATTTCGGGTGGATGTATATAGAACGTAGATCTGTAGTTGAAAGTTAAAGGTACGTAGTGCTATATGACGAGTCTTGCTTCCTTTGTTTAGAAGCTTTAGTTAACTGATGTACTGACAACTGGCTGCTCTTTTCTGTTTTCTTCATTTCAACCTAAGAGCTCTAGATTCTTCATGGCAGAATTTACAAGCAACAAAACGCTTTTCTCATTGTGTGCTAAGTGAAGTTAGTTCTTGTTAGTATCACCCAAAGCTCTTTAATACAACTTCCAATCCATGAGTCTCAAATCCACTGTAATTAGGAAAATGGCATGCATTATCTCCTATAACATTACGATGAACTACATAGTAGTAGTGCACTATTATTTAACCAACATCTCTAAACAGACAAAAAAACTATATGTATTTACAAATACCTACCTAATTACTTACTGTAATTAGTGTGCTCATTTGTATGTATGCTAAAGGTATACTACCAAGTACCTACATTAGGTATTTAATTTTTGAAATTGAAAAGAGCTAAAATGTAATAATAATATAAGTAGGTACTTAAAATAAATATACCTTATACCTATGAATGAATGTTATGAACTACTAAACAAGCGTTTTTAGTTACACATACAAAAGATGTGTCTATTCTGGTAGTACAGATATAATCGTGGACACGCTGGACATTTCAAATTTAGAAGGAGTAAATGTAACTTTGTTAAGTTATATTCAACAATTCCCATCGAAACATATAGAGTATAGAATAACATATTTAGAGTTAAAGTGTGAGTTGGGTTTGTGTGTTGGTGGGTGGTGGATGAAGGAAGTGTTGTACATTGACCTCAGTTGGAAAGTCCATGATGTATTTACGTGGAATAATACCGTGGAGGACTTTGAGACTCTCGTGTCCATTACACTGCTGGGTAGAACAATAAGAGGAATCCCATCACATTCCTGGAGCCTTTAGCTCGCATTGAAGGTTCGGATTCACGAGATGTGGATGAGCGTAGTTGGGTGTGATGTGCTCTTATGAGTTCTAAGCGTTTTTGCCTCTTTCACAACTCCAGCTAGGTCCATCAGATCAGGTTACTCTATTTTAGCGTTTTCTTGTGTAATGTAGTTTTATAGCCCACACTACGCGTAGGAAGGAGACGGGAACTGCTATTACTGTGTACAGTGTACATTTTGACATGTACTGACATAAACTATCCAGTAGTCCAGTCAGTCAGCTAGCGAGTGTCTGAGTTACATCCACATCCACAAATGCACATTGAACCACTACGACTACTACCACCACAACTACTTTTACACTATTACGATCTTTGTGTATTATACCCGTCAGAATGTAGTGTGTAGTCTGTGCCCAGTTTATTTTAGTTGAATTTTCTCTTACACACTACACACGACTCTCTTTTTCTCTCTCTGACTACCATTGCTGTGCTAACACGACCATTCACAAGCTTTCAGGAAAAGGAGCCCGAAGTGAATTTTCTCTTTTCGACTTTGGTTTCAAGTGGTTGGTTAGCTGAGCTCAGTTTGGTTTGGCATTGGATTACATTACATTCGGAGACATAATAATATAGGTATTAGGCACGAGGCAAAGCGTCCTATAAGTACATTGGGTTTGTATTTTGTATTGTGCATGTTGTATACATACAGGACTAAAGCAAAATGAAAAGAAAGATCTTGAGCCAAAGCAGCAGTAGGGGCGAAAGCCAAACCAAGGTGGTGAGGAACGTATACTAGGTACTAAAGTATAGAGAACATTGTAGGACTACTACTAGTACTATACAAGTAGGGAAAGCATTGAAGGCCTATACAAATGTACCTGACTTGGTTGCAAATTGGTTGGGCGCTTAAACATTTATACGCAACCCAGGGATTTGGGAATTGGCAGAGCTGCGAGCAGAGCACAACGAGACCAACCCGCTAAACCATTCTATACACTGCAAATGTAGAATGTGAATGTGAAATGCGAAAGTAGACAAGCCGTAAACTCATACTCACATTACATTACATACTTAAAAGTCTTAAGGAGACTTCCACAACTCAAGTCTTTTTTGTCGAGTCCAACTTCCCACTGTCTGCTTCTTGTGGAGATGAGTCTCTCTCTTTCTCTCTCTGTGGTTTCCACCTTACGTTCACGACGCGATTTCTCTCCTTCTGCCACTTCTACCACTCCTATTACTATAACTGACACTACTTTACACTTCCCAATATAACACAACTACAACCAAACCAACGGAACAGTTTAACTGATTTCTTACCCTACTATTACTACGACTATGTAGTACCGACACAGCAGAATACAGTATCCTAGCAGCACCACCACCACCAAGACTACTAGTACTTATATGCAAGGAGGAGTGTACTCTATGTACATACTTGATCTTTTAGCAGAGGAAGTAGTAGTGCATCGTGGTAGTACAAATAGTCGTGTTGTATGTATCTGTGTATATAAATGCGGTTGCATTGCAACTCGTCCAAGGATATTAAAGGACCTAGAAAATTCTTTGGCTCGCCTTAACGCAACGGAGCTGAACTATCTGCTCAGCCCTAAAACGATTTACTTTGAGGTTTCGTATTCTAAGCAGTTGTTGTTAAACCAACAGAAATATACGGATGTTCCTCTAATAGTATGTAGGTATTTGTATGAAAAGCTTATTTCCTCTTTTTCCAGTTGTAGGTGAACTACTATATAGGATATACAAAATGTATGTATGTATATATGCTACAGCTAAAATGTTACTTCTTACTTGTAATGTAGTTGTGTGATACAAAACACATTATATGCTCTTTAGACAGCTACACTTTGTAAAAGTACTCCAGTGTTATAAGTTTATCGTTATAAAAGTGAGAAACACTCCTTGCCATTAGTACAGAGTGTAGGTATTAGTAGAAAGAAGTCTTGTCGAATTATTTAAGTATTTATAAGAACTCAGAGTATTACTGTGTGTATGTGTGTATGGTAGCTAAAAGCAAAATCAAGCCTGCTTTTTCAGCGTTAGCATATTATATTGAATCCATATGGCCAGGCTACTCGCATTTGCACTGAGTCACTATGATGTGTGAGCGAACTGGTTCTACGTCTATGTAATATGGCTTAGTAGTAGTAGAGTGTGCTTATATTTGTAAAGAAAGACTTGTATGTGGTATAACTACATCCTTTCACGAGTCGAATAGCAAATAGTCCAGAATTAGGAAGTGAAAATTTGAAATTAATGGCAGGAGCACAGTAACTCTTCTTGAAACAAGGTAGGGATGGAATACTCCTATACTATGCAGCAGAGTAATAACAGCTTACAAGATTGTGGTCAAAAATGGCTTATTTATTATTTTATCATCGTATTTTTTCTCTCTCTTTCTCTCTCTAGTCTCTACTACACTATGTCTGCAACATGGACTTTTATTCCCAACTGGTCTTTCTTCTTCCACCAACCAACGACTGGCTATTTTTTACTTCTACTTGTGTGCATCTCTACTTTTTAATCTTCCATTAATGGATGTGTATTAAAATTCACCTCTTGTTTAAGCTTCTTACATAACTTTCACGCTTCCCCCTGCTGCTCCTGCTGCTCCTCCAGCTCCTGCAAAACTTTGTACTGTTGTTAATCGAGAGAGTACTACTACCATTTTCTAACGTTTGATATTTATTACTATTTCCCAAGATTGGATTTCGACGAATTTGAATTGGCTCAACCGAGGCAAGATGATCCCGACTCTGGAGATCCATACGAATGCTTGGATGACAGCCTTCGAATTTCTCCACCGCCGATCAATGGCCTGGGATTTCAAGCTTTATGCGGTGACATGAAAGGACAACATAGTAAGTCATCAATGTCAAACTTGACCATCTACAGGCTAACATACGCATTTAACATTACGTAATTATGTAGGTAATTACCAACCTCATTCAATATAAGTAATGAGTACGTGTTTATACATAGTTTATACATACCTGTACCCAATAAGGCCATGGAGACCGTCTCTCTATGAGGTATGGCAATAGGAACTCAATAAATGAATCCTTTATCCAGACTTCATCCAGATTATTTCGCTATTTGTTGTTAGTATTCGGTGGATGAAATTTTAACCCGCATTCATTTTTTGAACTCCTATAGCTGTACCTTATATATATACATACATTTCCAAAGCCTTGACCTATACCTATATACATAGGTATTAGGTACCCACATGGGATATACAGTAATACATTATTTTTCATACCCTAAAGATACAATAATAGCAGTTCTTTAAATATTGTATGTATGTAGTAGATTGTACTACTATTAGAGAAGAAAGAAATCAAAAATATAGGAGCGACATGAAATTCTTTGCTTTGATCTACTAATGAGCTTTTCTCTGTATGTATTACATAACAACTGTTCCGTGTGTTTGATTCAGTTCAATTTGGTTATGGTCCTGGCAAAGACTTTAGGTGGGAAATACTAGAGGAAAGTTAGAGAATGAAAGAGAGAGCGAAATAGGAGAGAGAGAAGAGTTATTGATTGGCTGGCATGTGCAATGTTCAATGTTCTTACAAATATATATGCCTGCAACAAAAGTGTGTTGTAATGTGACTGTGGTAAGAATATACGAAGAGATAGTGAGTGAGTTGACTTGAGTGAAAGTTTTCCACAATTGGGGGAAACTTTGAGGAATTCCAGCTTTGAAGTGAAAGATGTTCTGTATAGGTATAGAGGTTTGATTCAGGTATAAGGTTAAAGTGTTCCTTAGGCATATCTCCGCACTCTTTCACACTTCTCCAGCATTTCTTCTCCTGTCTGCTAGACTTAGCATCCTGTACAAAGACCCACGGACGGAGAAAGAGAAGACAAGACAAGTCTACAAACACCGAGTTGGACATATAGGCAAAGAGATAATATTCGTTGAGAAACGTTCTGGCAAGAATACAAGAGGAAAGAACTTAGTTCTCCCGACCCGAGCCAAGCAAATCATAACAGAGAACGGCCGATAAAATAACATGATGTAAAAAGTTATGAGAAAAGTATGAGCCGGATATGTCTATTTGATTTATAGATACGGAGAATAGATATTGTTACCTTGGCTCGCTAATGTTAACTTAGAGCTTGTCCTTTCCCTCTGCTCTAAACAGGGCATAATGTAATGCGAGATGTTAAATGCCAAGGTTAGCATACATTCCTATCTTTAGACCATTTATAACAACTACTACTACTTAGCTACACATGTCCTTGTCTATTCATCATCATATTTAACATCGTCCAACCCACTGTGCATTTCAATCATAACTCTTCATAAAACCCACAAACCTTTTCCCACCTTTTATTTATACACAGCATAAAAACATTGTTTATTTATGTATCTAGGTTTATTTACAAGAATGTGTAAGAAACTTGTGTAAAACTAATTGCACAGTTTTAATTTGATTTGCTGATGGCTAATTTTGTTTGGGTTGATTTTGTGTGTCTTAGTCTACATACCTGTGGACTCATCTACCAACGGCGGGGCGTCAATAACTCTTTTTGTGAGCACCGGTGAAAGATCCAGTCTGAGCGAGTTGCCACCTTTCAAATGGAAGATCCGAGTCACCCAGATCGATTGTAAGGAAGACCGTAACAACCAAGGTAAGATATTTGCTCTTCTCTCGCTCTCTCTCACTCTCTCACTCTCTCGCCGCTTCCTTTTCCTTTCCTCGTCCTCGTCCAAAAGTTCATCGTTGATGTGATGATAATGATAATAATAATAGGACTTCCAGTAATACTTTCATTTCTGTCTTTATCTCTGTCGACAAATATTATAACTAATGTATATAGCACGTAACGTATACCTACACTATATTTAGTTTTCCACTAAGGTCCGCGGATGGTAGAAAAAGCGAAATGCTGTGTATAGTTGATGTATAGAGAAAGCAAAGAGGAAGTTGGAAACTTGAAAACAGTAAACCTACTTACCAGTACATTGGGCTTTAGTCAACTTCCTTAAAGTTATACTGACAATGCAGCTTTATGTATACAAAATGTATACAAAGCTCTCACGTGGAGCATTTCCATATTACACCGCAGAATTTGTTAATATAAATAGGTGCAATGGGTCTTATCTTAAGAGAGTTGATGAAAAGGTAAGTTTTCTCAGCTGAGATCTTTGTGAGGATATGAGGGTTGAGAGTTTGAAGGTAAAGACTGTAGTTTTAGTTAACGTTGTTTATTAAAAGGATACGTCTACTGACGAAAGAAAGGCTGATGTGTGCTACATATAAATAATATAGTGTAAGCATTGACGAAGAGAACTATAGAAAACAACACAGCACAATAATACAACAGTCCACAGCCAATTCTGCTCTTGACACTCGTACATTAATCATTTCAGAAAGGATTTTCTCATTGAGTTCATTAATTATGGTACAGTACCAAACACACACACACACAACACACAAAGGCAACTAAAGGAAAGTATTACCTAAGAGTTAACGAATGGAATGGAACAAAACAAGAGCACTAGACAGATTTCTATTTGTCTGCAGCACCGAATTCCCATATACCTTTAGTTGCTCAAGCGGAGTTAGTATTTCCGTCATTTACTTTCGTGTTGTGTTATGTATGTCTGTAGCTGGAGAGAAGTAGTAGGGCTATGGCTAGGGATGTGTGTTTTAGTGTGTTGCTGTATAGTACGTGTGTTAAATTAGTAGACGAGTGAGTACAATAGCAATTCTGTGAGTTGTGTAGTTGTAGCAGTAGGAAACATTGTGATAGTGATGCAATGCAATGCAATGTCTACTATAAAAGTATAATGCAGTAGTTATGTTATTACTATTGCTGTTTTATGGGGCTGTTTCTGTTAGGGGTAGGTAGTATGCTACCTATTTGCCAATAATAAAGCTGAGACAATCAAACTCATTCAAATAGAAAATTGTTTGGAGCTGTTAATAATTTTTGGATCATATTTCAATTGAAATACACCATAGTGCTATAGAGCTAGAGAGAGAGAGAGATTGTATGTTAATAATAATATGTCCTTTGCAGCTCCGGTCGGATGTCTCCAGTACCTCACCGGAAGAGAAGGCGTTCTCCAGTCGTTCAATTACAACGAAGGCTCCGGTCCCTACTTGTCCAACTTGAGATACGCAATTTGTCTCAAGAGATTCCCGGACACTTGTAGAATTGAGTTCAAGGCTCACAATTTCTCACTTGAAACTACATTTAAGGACACGGAAGTCATCTCAGCAGAGCCGGTCTTGGCCGAAGTGATTGGGACGGGAAGTGGCTCATGCGATGTTCCAGGCGTCAGTCAAGACTTCCTTTTCCTTCCCGAAGGAAACTACAATGCAACCTCACACACCGAGTCCAAATTCTGCGGTTCCAGTTTCGGCAATCACAACAACATTGTTTCAAGTAATTGTCAAACTTTCTTTTAGACTTTCTTCCTTTTCCGCCTCTAGTACTACTTTATAACTTTTCGGATCTTACATGCAGTAATTCCACTGTATGAAATATACTTCCTTTTTACAGTGTATCTGTAGTATCTCCGTTTTGTTATTCGTTGTGTTATTGGTGATAAACCATCCTATCAAATTAATAGTGCATCTCCCAAATTGCTATGTTCCCCTTTTCCATTTCATGCACAGTAACCGCACAATCAACTAATGCAAAATCCTCCAAAAATTAATTGCTACGTGTTTTATACAATTTTCACACACACAATTTTTTTATACGATTTTTAAGCAATTACCTATTTATTAGGCAAGTTAGGTAAAGCTCAGTAAGCTTGGTTGATAATAACGGACTTGATTATTATGATGGTTATTTCTTTCCGTATGTACCTATGTAATGTAATGGTAATGAAAATGACGGCCCTCTGAACGAAGGACAATAGCATTTTCATTGTTGAAATTGGTATTCGCTCCATAGCATTTCTAAGGTAGTTGTCAATATCATTAGAGCTGTTATTAACGAGGGTTAACCCACGGAGGTTTAAAAATGATTGAATTAGGAGAGTGTAGTAGTGGTTTAACAGTATACCTGGGATTGTATTGCTCGAACATGATTACACTGTGGCACATCAACTAACATCACATCATCACGAAATGAGAATGAACAAGAGAATAGCGGAGAATCGGTGTGTGGCAGGAGGAGAATGGTTGTAAATGTTTTGCAGTGATGTAGTGTATGAGTCGTACATATATAAGACATAAGCTACGTTGTAGCAGGAGCTGTGTAGTAGTAGTGGTCTGATGTGATATCATTAAGTATACGGGAAAGTCCCGTGCTGCTGTGTAATGTAACGTTCGTAATTATTTATTTAGGCACTTCAAATGCAATTGGCAAGTGTTTCAAAATTTATACAGCCACATTTACCCCATCCATTCTTCCTTCACTCTCTGCGGCTTACCCAGATCAAAACCGAAACAAGTGCACTCCAACTTAATCAAAGCTTGCCTGCAGACGCAGAAATTCATTATTGAGTAAAACTTGCTAATCTAACTAAATGAGGATCCAGTTTTATCTTCCTTTCCCCTTGCTACTAACTCGTTGTTGTGTCTCTTCTCCGACTCTCTCTCTCTCTGTCTATGTATTGTAGTCATTCCTACGTTCTTCTCATTCTCACTCGACTTTCCATCCTTGGATCGTTTGTGTGTGTTCTCCTACACAAAACTAACTTCGTCTGCATGTACAAGTATCAGCAGAGCAAAGAAACAACAATGCAAGGACGACTATGCTGCAGTGAAATATAATGTACGTGTTGTGTACACGTATATACTTGCAGTATATACGTAGGAGTTTTAGTGTTGCCTTGTTGGCAATTCCAAAAACTATTTATATTTCACTATCTCAAGTTCTCTGCTTAGTTTATAAAGTCAATTTGCCTAATTTTAGATTGAATGCAGCTTGTCTGCACCGTTAGACCGTCATTGCTATATATTTCCTACATGTCTAGCTACATTGTATATAGGTACTATGTACCTACCGATGGGTACCTACATACATTCAGATAGTATTTAGCTCATCCTATGTAGTTAGTTACTTATCATATATATTATATAAGTAAATAAATAGTGCAACATTTGCACATCTATACATTTACCTACTACACTATGTAGCTAATACTACTACACAATTTCATGCTTGTACTCCTGAACGTGATTCTCGTACATAAGTACGACACACACAGTGCTGCATGTCATCAATGCTATTAAACTACGTTACACAGTGTAAAACAACTTTCTTTAACAGAGTAATGGCTTTTGTAATAATTAACTGGGAGAAAGATGTAAATGATCCTTTAAACTTTGTGAATTCCAAAACATAACATTATCGTACATTTTAAAACAATTTGTCTAAGTGAGGACGAGTATAAATACCTACGCATAGTAATAAAATGTTTGTGTAAGGTGACTACTTTAATTTAAACAAGTGGTTTTTACATGAAAGAGTACATTTAGTAGATTTTGTAAGTAATTGTATGGAATGAAAAAAATCGCTTCACAATTAGATGCACGAGTTTTCATTAAATTAGAGTAGGTAGCTAAATAATAAGTAAGTATGGAATTTTGTTTAATATAAGTTTGAAATAGGTGAATGTGTCATCAACACGAAGTTTAATTTGGGTGCTATGTGTCGTGGGATGAGTTTGAGTTGTGTTTGTACAAATGTATGCCGTCTTAGTGCTAAAAGTAACTACTGCATGTCTTGTGACAAGGAAATTACATAAATATACATAGTTAGCTGAATGACTATGACAAGTTTGGACTTTTTAAGAGACTACTATGTATATTATAGAGTTCAGTTTAAGTTAAGAAGACTGGATTTGAGTAAAGTTGACGCTAGTCGTTAGTACACACAGTGCACAGTCTAGTGTAATACTAACAGTACTAGTGAAGAGTGGCAAGAGTAGGAAATTCTTGTTTGGAATAGTTCTCTTTTTAGTAACTTGAATTATATAGAGCTTTTCTGCTAGTTGAAGTCTACTTGAGGATTAGCAGATAAAAGAAGAGGAAAGTCAAAGGAAAGTAAAGAGTAAGGAGAAGAAACTAACCAAAGAGAGTTGAAGAGTGAGAGACGAAGAAGAAGAAGAAGAAGAAGAAAAGAGATACAAGTAGAAACTATAAATGTATGTATGTATGTATGTAAGTTACGTGTAAAGTAGCGTGCACATACTAGAAATACTAGAGCAGCAATTGTGCGTTGTGTAGTAGTAGACGCAGTAGTGCATGTTATGAACTGTATACTCGTAAAGTGTTATCTACAATATTCCAAGGAGTGTGTGTATACATAGATGGGCCAGACCATCATGAAAAAGAAGGAAGAAGGGAGTCACAAACAAGTTTACTACTCCGAACTTCATGACGCACATTAATCAGCCTGTGAAAAGTGGTTCAATTAGTAGCTATATTACATTAGTAGTTAGTCTGCTTTGGCTATGAACTATGAACTAACTAACTAACTCATTTTACTTTGTCTCCCACTCTATCTCTCTCTTCTAACTCTTCTCAAGAGGCTCAATTCAACGTACCCGTATATTCAATTCAGGCCTCACTAACTCAACAATTACTTAAAAAGACGCACTTATTGGAATATCCTAATCCTACCCATTAGTAATACAAGCAGGAAGTTCGCGCAGTAGTTTGTATTATTAGTATTGTATGCTTTACAAGATTAATAACTATTATAGCACTCATTCTCCAAGTCAATGTTTCAAGTATCACTCTCAACAGTGTAGAGTAACAGAATAATGAGAGTCAGCAACCAGCTCTATCACATCACAACATACATATAGATCTATTAGTATCTTGTATTTATGCTTTCAACTTTGCACAAAGCATTCATTCAATTACATTTTATCTCCGAATTGCTATACAATTTTTATTTTTTGCAAATTTTCAAGAAAACTGACAATGAGTGCAAGTAAATTATGAATAACCGTTTTTCCCTTTTATAGTTTGTAATGTATTCGTACTTTTAATTATAGCATTATAAATAGGTGAATAATTCTTAAATGGGATTCGTCGATATAGAATAAATAGTACCTAATATATATAATTTCACTTGTCATTTGACCATGAAATTATTTTTAGGATTCTATTTCGGGAGAAGCAAAATCACCAATTGGCGAATTTTTGCACTTTTATGATAAAATACCCAAAGAACCTCTTTTCCGGATTTCGGAAAGGGACAAACGCCCTCTCCGCCCCCTCCATAGAGTATTGCATTTATTTATTTGCTGACAACAAAGTTGCAAACATAAGTCAGGTTTATATTAAAATGGCAGAATACCTCCTCAATGAATACATCAAGCCAAAGATGAAGAAAGTCTTGTGAACAAGAATAGATGTTTGTGACGTATGTATGTAACGCATTAGCCAAAAGCATAATAATAATATAGCGTCTTACAGAACTGTGATCGTGAAGTAATCACAGCAGTAATGAAATGAGAGCACTATCTGTAATTCCTTGTAGGTATTTCCTGTTTAAAAGCTCGCACGATGTTTACAAAGACATTATGATGTTGGCAGAGAACAAGTATTATCTACGACAACTATCGACAAACAAATCTCTCAAACAAAAGATTAAAGTACATCAATAAATTCTGGAATTGCTCATCAAAATCTCAGAAGTAGTACATTAGCTGTCTAATGTGGTCATAAACATAATTTAACGCTGTTGATAAATGGACAAATGATCTTAGACAGGATGCAGCTCCAAGTTCTTATAGCTCTGCACAGATGCATACACAAAAATTCACAAGTTTAGCCAAGATGTGTGTAGCGTGTAGCTTTCCTTAGTGTAGATAATGTCACCACAATAAAGTTCTGCTTTCCCATGTCAATGAAACAGTGAAATATCATTGTAAATTAAAGAAAGACATACATGGATCCCACATCTTGAAAGATTATTGAACAAAGAGTAGGTACTTACAATACAAGAGTGTTCGTATAGAAAACCTTGCAAAGTTACGAACTTCTTTTAACAAGGTGAAATCTCTGCTTTTCTTCTATCATTACATCATTAGCTTAGCGATATGGAATAGAAGGACACGGGTGAATAGAATAGTCTTTCCACAATGGTCCTTCATACTTTTACTCAGTGATTCTATTAGCATGTACACACAATATTGGTGAAATGAATGTTGTTAGTCAATGTGTTGACGTCAAACAAAAGTGTCTTTTGTGAAGGGTTTATTATGTCTTATCGCACGAGTCGTTCGTAACTGTGCGGGTTCGCGTATAAGTTTCATGAGAGATAAAGTGATGAGTCAACTACCGGCTTTGAATTCAAAGCTAAAAGCTCATAATATTCGCGTCATTCGATCCCTCAAACATTCATACATTCGATTCAACTCATACTACCAAAAACCAACCAACTCCTAGTAATCCTAGTTTATTTGCACACAAACACATTACAAGGAAGTAAAGGATGCATATACAAATATATGTACAAATAGCACATGGAAGAGAAAGCACAGCTAAGTAAGTAGTATAGTATACAGTACATCTGCATCCCAATAGTACATAATATATATTTCACATGAAAAGATTCACAGTTAGTTGCCCTATACCTACATAGGTGTATTTTCTATTCTGTCAAATTCGTCTAGGCAAATTCGTCTAATAATTCTTTGTAGCTGAATCTAGCTACGAAGCCTATAACTGAGCTTCAACTATTATTAGATGCGTTATACAACCCAGCTTATTATATTTTAGTTGGATAAGTAAAGTAAGTAATGAAGGTTGCCATCAGTTTTGTACATGTATATACACTTAGGTAGAAGGTAGCTTAGGTATTTTGTTGTAAGTATGTACTTATAGCTAATAGGTTCGTTTGTGTAATATGAATGCATGTTATATTAGCAGTATGTCTAGGAAAGGGCAAGGCAAACCTCATCGACTTGACTTATGACTTGACTCCTCCAACTGCTGGTGCTGCTACTATTTGTACTACTACTCCTCCTTTGCCTCACATCACATTCACATCAGTTTATTGGAATCACGGCTCCAAAGTTTTCTAAGCTTGCTGTACTTTGGCAGTAATAGCAGAGGCATAGAAGGCATAGCTTTAGAGTGGTAGTATACTAGTAGTACTGCATAGAGAGACGAAGGGGAATGGCAATGAGAAGTTGAGTTGGCGAGATTGCTGACGGAAAATGATGGTGATGATGTTACACTTTATGACAGACAACTACTATAGCCTTTTACTCCATTGTATAATGCAATAATGTCAAAGTTACATCACTATGTGTGACACTGTTGGCTTCTCCTATCTTGTCAAATGAATTGGCTAGTATAAAATGCACTCTCTCACCAGTCGGCATACGTTCCCTCTCAACTCAACCACACTACCAATATAATAAACGCTTTGTCGTCACTATCATCATCATACTTCCTTTTCGCTCTTTATGTACTCAAATTTCGTAATAAATTGTAATCGTTTTATGTCTGTGGGAGCGATAAATGAGTCAAGGCAAAAATAAGGCTCTGTTTGTTGGGCTCACACACGAGAGTCAACCAAATCCTATATTGAATTGTCAGTGTTACCACACTTCACTCATTCCTCCCACGCCTAAACAAACCAAAATCAAATCTACCTGACTGTTGTGATTTCATTTTCTGCGGAAACATATCCTAACCTTAGACTTATGTACAAACAAACATCATTTTCCTAACTCCATCATCTTAACGAAGTTTAAACTCGGATTCGTGACAAGTTTTCTAATGTTAAAGATAGCTAGTGCAATGTATCACCTACTCTATCAATGAATCAATTGAATTTAACAAAAAACATTTATTTACTGATATAAGACAAAAAGGAAAGTAAGGATTGTACAAAATTTTGTCAATTAAACAATAGTGACTGTCACACAGGGAAATACATGATCTGGAATACCGTAGCATAATGTAGGATTGATGATTTTCGTGAGTAATTTGCATAAATAAATACACCTATAGGTATAGTTATATTGAAACTTTAAAGACCTTATCGGTAAATAATTTTTGTTGAACTGTGATTTCAATTAGTTTTGAAGTACTCCATTGTAGCTGTAAGAAGTAATGCAAAAAGGGTATTCTGGATATTTCCTGGATATTATTCTGGATACTGCCTAATAAGTAGTTTGTCAAGGGTCATAAGGGTTTGCCAATAGTGTAATGTAATATAATTAATGTACTGTTTTATGAGTAAATGAAGATCAATTCACATAGCATTGGGTGATTTGCCAAGGTGTTTTTTGGTGAGGAAGCGAAGTATGTTAGTGCTACTGCTAATGACGTATTGAATAGCTTTAGATTTTGTAATCGTCCGAGTTTATCACAGTTGCAGTTGGGAGTATAAATATTTAAAAAGCTTTGGAACGGAAAATTAAAGTTTGTTTGTTGCGTGGGATAAAAGTGTTGACTATTAAGTTTAATATACATGTGAGACTGGTATGGTATTGTGTTGGAGTGTGAGTGTTGAGTAGGTGTAAAAAGAAATAGAGATTGGGATTTGGCGTTGGGAGATACAAAGTCAAAGGAAGAGTAAGATCGAAGCATTGCCCAGGTTAAGTGCTGATAGGGCCATTTGCTTCGTCTTTTTGTTCCGTATGATGGGATTTTTCTCATTTTGTGTTTGGTTGGTGGGTGATTTGTATATAGGTGATGTGAAGGGGCCGATTACGCTGAATTTCCGATCGGATGGCACTGCTCAGGATGGCACCATCAAGGATGTCGTCGAGAGGGGATTCTCCATTGAGTACAAACAAATTGCCAGTTGCCTTCGGAAATGAACAGCCACCACCACATTGACTTACTGGCTTTCGCTCAACTCACATCCAACTTGACATCTACGACCATCTAACTACATTCTCTCATCCATTCAATCTTCACACACCCATTCTGCACCAGATCAGACACCCAAAATCATCACAACATCTCAAACATTAACATCCCATTTCAAATTCAACCATTTCGTCCATAGATCCTAGTTCATATTCAAGTACTCTTAGTTAGTATTCACTATAATATGAACATTATCTAACAATGCATGCACTAGATCCTACATAAATACGTAATAAAGCTGAACTTTGAACTTTCAAAGTCATTTCATTGATTTTAATAAACAAATAAACGAACAAGTTTAATAACCCGCTTTATACTAATACAAGATCTACTTTTTGTCCATGCCATGCTACAGATCTATGTAGGTACTTTTGTACTCTACTGAACTAATAATATTTATAAATTATATGAAATTATGGTCATGTGCTTATTAACTAATTAATTAAGTTGCTAACATACAATCCAGCAATCTAATAGTGTGAATTAATAATATTTCTACCCCAACCAACTGAGAGACGTTATATGTAGCATTTTTGTGGCTAAATAACTAAAGCATCTTCTATGTAATATAATGTTCATAATGATAGTTCCATACAGTCAAAAAAATTCTTAAGACTAAATATTTGGTTTGCTTGCTCCGCCTACATGATACTATATGACTACAAGTAAAAACACATTTTAAACAACCCAGCCGCAAAAGTCGGCTGTGGTAGGCGGAAGTCAAAATAGTCTAAAGCATTTTTTCCGTAATTTTGTGCAAGATTTTGATGATAACTGGATTACAGATGTAATGTTATGTATTACATTTGTAAATTACAATAATCCAACTTGATTTAGTATGAAAATTTATAATATAAGAATGTAACGATGCATCTTAATGCTATTTTAATAGTGTGGACTTTAATGTAATTGGTATACATTCTATATGTCCATGTAAATACAAATACATAATGCTATAATCTAGTGTAAGACTTGTGTCATTGTGTTCCGTGTGTAGGTAGGTAATTAAATTATAATTAATCTTTGTTGATATTGATTGTACCTTTGGTAAAAAAGCTGTTTATTCATTTTTTGCGTTAATAAATATGTATATGTTACAGGAAAAGAACTAGAATGGCAAAAGTTGTATTTTTTGCAGTTTGAAGTGTAATGAGAATCTGAAGGGGTTTTCCAAGTATAGATTTGTACATTGTAGTTTATAACGAATTGGTTTCTCCGATGGCAATTGAGTCTGACATCAAAAGACGATTAGAAATAGCTAATTTTTCAAACAAGATTCTTTTAGTATTGGTAGCTAGTTTTATATTCAGGTTTCATGTTCGAATGTAGCATATTGCATTGTATTTTGGATGAAAGGATCTAGTTGATGAAAAGTAATTCGGCACGAAGAGCCTTAGGAGACACTCAGAAGGAATGGTAGAGGAGCAGAGGAATGGAAAGTAAAATGGAAACGAGTGCATAGTCATGTCATGATGATCTCCCATTTGCTCTCAGTCTCAAGTATTAGTAAAGTACTGTAAAGACAAAGGGCACAAATACACACATACAAATGCCATCACTACTGCACACACTGCGAACAAGGAGAAACTAAGGAAAGCTTAAGAACAAAGAATCTTGAATAAAACTACCCATACTTAACATATACACAACAAAGTACTTGTTCTATCCATCCTCCTCCTATATTTATATTCGTCCAGAGATAGAGCGCGTAATAAGATGGAGAGATCGCATGAATACATACATCCTACACTGCAAGACAAAGACAGACTGTCTATAAGCATATTGCACATAGATTACACAGCGGAACAGACGTTTGCGTCGAGGAATCACTAAATACATAAGGAAAGAGTAGAGAAAGCATTCAAACTATTGTCATCCCGACTTGTTCTGCATTTCCCATATATCTCTATAAGACAGATAATACAGAAATGAGTCTATTTTTCCTTTGTTCCTCCTTTTGTTGGACTTTGAGTCAAGGAGTCCTCACCATGCATATAATATACGCAGCACTTACCATACACCTATACACTTACAACCCACGTTATCCGTATTATACCCGCGAATATGTATATCTGTAGAATTTCCATTATAAAATAAGTACACACAGTGGAAGTAGGTAAAGGTTTAGTTTAGTTTAGTTGGATGAGAGTTGAAAAGCTGCTGTATAAGAAGACTGTGTGTGTATGGTGTATAAATAGTGAGTACTATTGTTCCCGTGGTTATTCTACCTATATGTTTTTGTATGTACCTTTATACACTTATATATATTGTACAGTTATTTGGACCTGCTCTTGTTTTTCCTATCCTTTCCATCTGCATCCACCCTATTTGGCTCTTATGAATTTTTCACCATCCAATCTTCCTCTGACACACAGTGAGCAGTGGAAGAAGATGCACGGATGCGCTCTCATCTCCGTTCCTTAACTTTATGTACGTATGTTGGTTCAAAGGAGTGACTTTCCCTAACTCGTAGAGCAAAGTTTAACTAAATTCTATGTGTATCGAGTTCCACTACTGGAGAAGAACATACAACCTACTACTACACATATTATAACAACTATCGGAGTAAGTACGAGTATTATACTGTAATAGTGTTCTTAGAGAGTACGTTTAGTGTATATACTGTACTAGTAGATGTGTAGAATCGGTACATGGTAAGTTATACATGGAGGAGGCAATGAAAAAGCTCTAGTGCTACTACAATAGTCGAACAGAATGAGGTAAACGCAACAGAAATAGCCTGACAGACAGAATTTATTCTTTGCTCAAATTCAACAAGATGCAAAGTGAAACAGACATGCCAACCAAGCTACGCTATTTAGAAAATTCAACTTAACTCACCTAAATATCCAAGGAACACACATGGAGTGCTTGTAGTTGTAGTTTGTACTATGTGTGTGTACTTATATAACAACTATGCAACATTCATTGTTTTGTCTCAAGTCGACCAGCCAAACTTGACTCGTCCCAACTTTAACTACATACTTCCAAGAAACTTACGTACGTCGTCCGACGGATTGGGGATTATGCATGGCAGCATTGTTTTTCCTTTATCTACTGCTACTCCTACTGGAGAGGATGAATGTGGACATAGTTATAGAACTACATGTCACTTTTCCAAACTTAAGTATCAACTAAATTCCAACCGCTGTAATGGCATCACTACCCATCCGATCTTCTATCACATGTGAGTATTATAACATTTATGCACACTCACTTATGCAAAACTTAGTTATGCAAAATACACGTCTTACTATACTCAAGAATCATTTCCCCAGTGTCACAAAATACACCGCTATTTCCTTTGTGCTACTTTAACATTTCATTCTCAAAGTAAACAAGTTAATCTAATGTCCTAGTATACAGCTCTTTTTTCCATCTCTGAAACTTTAACACTAATAATACA